>VMOF01000024.1:39726177-39845459 GCA_011764245.1 Trialeurodes vaporariorum
TCATATAAGGGGTTTGGGCGGGGGTTATGCTATTTATGCCCCTCCGAATAATGACTCCTGTTTTCTAAACCTTTGGTACCTGAGAAAATAACACTTTAGTATTTCAGGAATAATAGAGTAAGTTTTTAGATTTCGTTCTTCGGAGCAAGATTAGATGGGCGAATAGCAAACGGAGTAAGGGAGTGGATGATATCGAGTCAAAGTCTTAGCTCAAATAAACAAAAATCACGCGCAAGACGCGAAACGGAACGCTTGGCCGCGAAGCGGCCACCGGCCACTAGTTATATTATAATGCTATTATAAACAAGCGGACCCCGCAGGTTTTATTGCACTAATGGATTCCAATTTCCCTACATTAAATATGTGAATTTACAATCATTGTTACATCGAAGGAAGTCCGAACGTCCAAGAGAGCCGAGATGCACGTTTATATGTAAGTAATGGGTCTTTCGCACAAATATTTTGTCACACCTTCCACCTCTGTCCCCTATTTTTGGCTAAACGGAAGGGGACACCCCCCCCCCCCCCCCCCCCCTAGTAACCGCTAATGATAGAAACTGCGAGCACGCAATTTCAATTTACACATTATGAATTTTAAAATGCGCTGATAGGCTATAGTTGCAGGTGACTTTTGAAGGTTTTACACTGAAAAAACGGTTCGGGTAATACGCAAGAAAGTTCGTGCGTAGAGCATGAACTCGTCGGGAAGTATGTGAACACTGCGGAGGTTCGGGCTTCACGGCCGAAGTGGTTCGGGTGCATCACCCGAACCCACTTCGTGCGTATTACCCGAACCACTTCGTGCGTATTACCCGAACTCTTCATGCTCTACGCACGAACTCTTCGTGCTTATTACCCGAACTCTTCGTGCTTATTACCCGAACTCTTCGTGCGTATTACCCGAACTCCTCGTGCTTCCCATTATCGGTTATTCCTTGTATTCCTTTTCACATTAACAATAGAATGCAAAAAAGACATTAAATACATCACTCACTAGACACACGTTAATAGAGGAACACCATATTACCAAATTTAACACGCATATTATCACTTTCACAACTTAGTAAATCAGAACACTAATACGAAGGAATATACGGTGGATTCACAAACAAATCTTGAATCAGCTCAGAACTTTTCAACACGTCCAAATTCGAACTGCGAACGAAAATTTAAGTAGGGATCGACTTAGCGGGAAAAAATATGAGGGATCAGGACACCTCGTAACGTAAAACAAACCACAGTGAAAACGTATGCCGGCGAGTATGACTGACTGACCTTTCCTTATACTAGCTCTTACACACAGATATTTATGTTTATATTTGAAGCACTTATCGAAATACCGTCGTGATTATTGACTTGACACCATACTACAAATTTAAACTAAATTTTAAAAGGGCCGCCAACTTGTTTTGAATCACGGAGTCACCGCTAGACCGACCGACCGAGCGAGCGTTCAACAGTTAACTGCCGCTTTATTGTTGCGTGTTTGGCCACCTAGAGCGCGGAGCAAGCAGTGTTCACGCGTACTAGCCGAAGTGGTTCGTGCTCTACACCCGAGCCATGGCAAATGCTGTACGATAGTGTTTCCGCGAACCGCTCGGCGGATACGCCCGATGCTGGTTCATGCGGGCCACTGGGTGCGTTCGCACGGTACGCATGAACCGCTCGGGTGTATAGCGCGAACTCAAGGTATACGAGCGGTTCGGCCGCCGAGCCCGAGCCGATTTTTTTCAGTGTAACTGTGTTCATTTGGTTTTTTGGGTAAGTGGTAGCTGTTTGCAGAGGATGTTTCACCACAGAATAATGCAATCAGAATATAAACTTTTAGAAGAATGAATGGAAACATCAAATCTGTTGCTTCTGTTGTATATTAAAAAAAAGGCGGACATATCCATATCTCTGTCTTTCACATGGCATTGCAAATGGGGATAGTTCGACACTTCTCAAAATGGCGGACCAGTAAATAATGGTTCAAATCAACCGAAGTTTTAATTTTAAATGCAAACAATGCAGTATTTTATGGTTTCACCAGAGCTGGTGTGACGGTCAATCAGTGATCGTGAACCGTCGCTCACGTAACCCATCCAGGGGCGTCATTTCAGGTTCGACTTGGGGGGGGCAAAAATGTGATGACCTTTTTTTTTTTTTGCTCATTAATATTATTTTAGACGCGCTACAGCCCTGCATATTCTACGTATATTCTATTTACGGCCCTAAATTCCAACAAAACTTGTTAATGACCAAAATTTTAGTTCAAAAAAGAAAGAGGTCATCACTGTTTCACTTTTGGCCGACCCTTGGGGGGGGGAGGCAGTTGCCCCCCTGCCCCCCGCAAATGACGCTACTGCACCCATCGAATGGCGAATCCCTGTATTTTTCGACTTCGTAAATGGACCAATGATAGTCACTTTGTGACCCAAGTTGGTTAACAATCTCCCTTTTATACACGGAGAAAACCTTGTATTTGGACCTACCAGAATTACTTTCGTAAAGTAGTAAATATAATTCCAGTATCCTTGACTAGAATGGGGCATCAGTTGCAAGGCAGTGGCGTACACAGGATTTTTCTTGGGAGGGGCTCGCACTGATGAGCGTTTGACTGAAAATTGTTCCCCCCTTACCCTCCACTCCCAAAAATCGGAGGTCTGGGGGGGCTTTAGCCCGCTTAGCCCCCCCCCCCCCCGTACCCCTGGTAAAAATGGCAAGTACAAGTTAACACAAGCTCTACTAACGTTGATACAGTTTTTACTAACATGTACTCACTTTGTTCCAAAAGATAGTAGAAGTTAGTAGGAAGTTAGTAGAGCCTGTTTACCATTTTTACCAGGGACGCCACTGGTCTGAAATATATATGTTGTGTCTTTTATAAAGAAAATGAAAGTACTTGATGTACTGAGAACAAAGATACCTTTGGTTTCTCTTTAAGTTCTCTTTAAGATTTTGGCCCAAAATACATTGTTTTATAAGTGAGAATTCCGCGTAGTGACGTCACAAAGCACACGATTTTTTACAACTTTACACGTGTGTGTATCTCCAAAACTGGAACACTTGAGAAATATTCAAAGGCACTTTTGTTCTCAGCTCATCAAATACTATCATTTTCTCTATAAAAAACACACAATTTCAGACCCTTGCAACTGACCCATTTTGTTGATATTCAGAATACGTTCTTTTATTTCAATAAAACAAGAAATATCTTTACAAAGGCTAGATATAACATTTATGTAATAGTTAAATGTAATATTCTGGTAGCCTAAAATTATTTTTTCTTCTTTTTTTTCCCTACACATCTATATATGTATTAACCCTTTCAGACCTGAAATTATTTTGTTCGGAAACGGATTTTTGACCAACACGGTTGATCTTAGCGCTGTTTCCTCAACTAAACTGAGGTATGCTTATATTTTCCATTAGATTCAATTTTTTCCAGATGTACATTGGAGTCAACACCAGGTTTGAAAGGGTTAACTAAATACCTCAATAATTCTTGAGTGTATAAAAGAGTTTATTTGTTTTCCTGTCTTACTGATGTTTTTTAAGAGAGAGAGAGAGAGAGAGAGAGAGAGAGAGAGAGAGAGAGAGAGAGAGAGAGAGAGAGAGAGAGAGAGAGAGAGAGAGAGAGAGAGAGAGAGAGAGAGAGAGAGAGAGAGAGAGAGAGGAGAGAGAAGAGAGAGAGAGAGAGAGAGAGGAGAGAGAGAGAGAGAGAGAGAGAGAGAGAGAGAGAGAGAGAGGAGAGAGAGAGGGAGAGAAGAGAGAGAGAGAGAGAGAAGAGAGAGAGGAGAGAGAGAGAGAGAGAGGAGAGAGAGAGAGAGGAGAGAGGAGAGAGAGAGAGAGAGAGAGAGAGAGAAGAGAGAGAGAAGAGAGAGAGAGGAAGAGAGAGAGAGAGAGAGAGAGAGAGAGAGAGAGAGAGAGAGAGAGAGAGGGAGAGAGAGAGAGATTTTCGTGCATCGTGAAGACGACGCGACGCGACGAGTTACTGCAATTTAATACTATCGACCTTTTTTAGTACATACTTTAATAGAAAATGCCTTCATTTATAGAGGTATGCAATTTCAGTGCACGGATGAATTGCTAACTGCATATACTAAAAATTGAAGGTATCTCTACACAACACGACAGCTGTGCCGCTGTAGAGGTCGAGCCCAAAAGGCACCTTGACCGATAATCTTTGGAATTTTTCAACATTATTCCTCATATTGTAAAATGAAAATCAATGAAAATGAATTTGATCGTTGACTTTACATTGAGGACCACTGTAAAATCAAAAGTTTAAAGTCGGAGGCAAGTTTTGTTTTCATTTGAAGGAATGGAATATGAAAATTTGCCAAAGATAATGGTCCAGGTGGGCAGATGGGCATACGCTTCTGAAATGGAATAAGGAGTATTGAAGACGTAACTCTTTGTCGTCTCGAGCAATTGAACCATTTCAGAAAATTGTTTGATTTCATTACTTTCCACAATGTCCGCGAAAAACCACGATAATAAAGGCAGGCCTATGCTGCAAAACATTCTTGAAAATGATGAAATAATTGCAATCCTGTTATTGGAGGGGCAAAGCTTGTAATTTGGATGTAACGACAAAACTAACTCGTGGTCTTTAGGGCCTCGACTTTCTTACCCGATGAAGACTTATATGAGGTACCACATCGAAAGAAATGAGAGAAACTTAGACCTTGTGTTACAAACTTTGAATAATAAGTGACGAAATTTGTTTAAAAACCTTGATCGGTTTATTCGTTTATGATTATACATACGGTATTTGCAGTCAATCATAATTCTAACAAGAAACCCTTTCTTTTATAAAAAAAAAAAAAAATATAAATAGCAGAGAAAGTATTCAGCAAATAAATGAAATTATGTTCTTTAAAAAAGAGTTATTCTTATTAATCACAAATACTTATTGTAACTTAAAAATTAAAACCATTAACATACGCTCAAGTCTTTTCTGTTTTTTGGTATACTTATTATTTATTTATTTATTTATTTATTTATCTATCTATTTATTTATTTGTTTATTTATTTATCTATTTATTTTTTAACAAAAAGTTCTATATCACAAGGATCTCGGCCGAGATCAAATTTCGTTAATTTTATCACAGATGCGCTAAGAGGAGGAAAATTGTAAGAAGGAAAATGCCGAAAAAGTAATAGGGTAAGAAATAAGCTTAAAGTTAATTGAATATTAAGGGAATTCCAAAAGCTCGACTTTAGGAACACTGAAAAAAAAGAAGAAAAAAACTCGATACATTAATGTGCCCGTGTTGCTGTATATGAACGACCACCGCAACTAACTAATGATTGACACCTTTGATCAGGTTAGTATGAAAATCGGCTAAAAAATAGAATCTAATGCATTTAAATGGATTAGGCATCGATGCGGTGACTCGTGAACAATCGATGGTTGTTCTCTTACCATATGAATCAATACAAAAGTATCGATTGTGTCACAATTCACGAGACTTCTGGGCAAGGCCCGAGGAAAAATGGGTTTAGAAAAAAGAGGCTGTATATTTTACTTCATGGGTCAATTAGTAAAAATCAATCAAATCAAGAGTGAGCGCGGCTGAACGCTTCGATTATCAGTAGTATAAAAACGGATGCAAATGTAATATTGATTATTGATTGCACTTGTTCATTCTTGACCTCAGACATGCACATTGTTTAACTCACAGCGCTACACAGTCTGTATACATATACGTGCGGTATCAAGCAGCCTTATTTCTTTTGTTGTAAAGCCTTTCATTCATAAAACCGTTTAAGTTGGAACCCAAGCTTTCTGTCTATGAATATCTATACGGAAACCGGGCGAATGTAAACGTCGATAGGTAGATATCCATATTGATGAAGGGACCACGGAAATCGGGCCTAAAAATACTTTTACTCGTATCCTGATGAGCTTTACATCTGTTCGCCATCATTTCAAACATCTCATGATCAGATTATTGAGAGCCCTCAGCAAATAGAAAAGTCCAATGGCCAAGAAGTAGAGTCCACAGAATTCAAACTGAAAATGTTACAAATTTTGTTTTAATAAGAGCAAATAAATGGCAAATAGGTGCGATATTTTGATTTATGTTGTGGAGTAGGTATATATCGCACACTTACACACCAAAAACAGAGTTGCCAAATTTGGCGGGAGAGGTTTGATCTACGCCTCAGTTGGCCTTAACATGTATGGCTCTTTTGGTGGCCGAAAAGCAAGAGTGAGAGTGTGTTTAAGTGGAGTGAAGAAGCCCAGACGAGTTTAAGTTTAATCTATCTATAAAATCTGATCTACAGCAGTTGTAGATAAGACCGACCAAACGGAAACGTCGGTAAAACTGTATATCTACAGATGGCGATGGCGATGCCAGCTTTTCAAAAAAAAGTTGTCTTATTTACCTGTCTTCTGATATCGAACGAGAAAAATGTGTCCTGGACGATGAGCGCTGTCCAAAGAGTCGATATACAGATTGCAATGAAATTTATAAATCCAAACACCAATCCATAGCAGGTTTCTTTTACGTGCTTCGCGATCTCAAATCTAAACAAGTAAAACAAAACGCTGAAAACAACACGCTATTTGCTTACTACAGTAAACGTCACAGGCAAGTATAGTAAAAAACAACAACATTAAAATAATTGAAATTTGCTATCTGTAATCTGTCTATAGGCGTTTTATAAAATTTCAAGGAAGGAAGTCAGAGACTCAACGAAAAACCCTCATTGAGATGACCTTGGCTTGAGAATTCCTCGGTATTTCCCCATTTCCCCTGTGTATAAGGAATGAGTTAAAATGGAGGAGCATCACATGCACATCCCATCATTGACGCATTTTGGAGCCACTCTTCGACGGTAGCTAACGATCTACCTTGGAAAAGTGGCTCCAAAACGCGTCAATATAGGACGTGCTCCTCCATTTTACCTCATTTTTTATACACAGAGTAAATGGGGATATATCAAGGAATTCTCAAGCCAAAGGGCATTTCAAGGAGGTATTTTTTTGTTGAGGCTCTGAATCGCTCCCCTAGTCATACGCCTAGTCATTCACTTTGTATTAAATTTTCTCTCACGATCGTTATTTATCTACCTAAACTAGTATAAGTCAAAACACCTGTTTATGCTTTTCTTGTACTTACTCTGCAATTGTGAGCATTGTATGAAACATGAGTCCAAACATTATGTGACAAAGGTACAGAAGCCACAGGTTGGCTAGGAAACTAGTAAACATTACGACGACACCCACTAGCGCGGAACCAACAGTCAGTAAGAGATTGCTATGTTTCGTCCAGTTCACGTCAATTTTTCCAACGTGGTATGAGGCAATGGCACCTGATAAAATAAAAAAAAAAAAAAAACTAATAAAGGAGCCCCCGCAAGCACTATAGTCTGAGATCGTCATAAAGAAGCCAAAAATCAGAAAGTAAATATTTCATCGATTTGTCATTTAAAAACTTTCAAGACCAATTTTAATCACACAGAACGTGCTCTTAACAAGAATGTTAATCATTTAGAAATGTCACAGGAAAGTTTTAAATTAAGCTTATAAGCTCGAAAACATTGATTTTTGATGATTTTTTTTTTACTGATTTTGTGCCACTTTTTTTCTCACGATCTCAGACCAGTCCCTTGGGACCCCGGATAGTTCCTCAGTTATAAATGCATTTTTCGATAGTGTTTTTATTTTCTGCGGGTGAGGGGGGAGTCAGAAATAAAACACAAACATATTTTTCGATTGGAAAAATTAAATGTTTAAAAAAAAGATTCGATTCATATGTGCTTATACAGCGGATTATTGAGCCATGACATCCAACAAACCGCAGGCTATATTAATTATTACAAAATTGAACCAGCGGGCTGATCGTTTAATTTTACGCTGTGCTGTTAGTTCAGACTGTCTATATGAGTGACGCTGCCAATGTATTTGTCTAAAATTGTTTAAGATTTGACTATTGCTATGGTAACCGTTAGTTAATCTGTCTGTTTTTAACAGACAGCTACCCCTAAGTAGCCTTCATAAAACTATAGCTACCTGGAAAATTAGCTATGATAACCATAGCAACGACCAAGTCTCACAATGATCGACCAATAGCGTCACTCATAGACAATCTTAACTATCCGGCTTAACGTGAAAGTAAACAATCAGCCCACAGGTCACTCCTATAAAAATTTTCGAGTGCTAATCAAAATAATTAAATCGTAAAATTCAATCTTCGGTCTTTATTCCTGTAAAAGAGAAACTTCGAATTGTGGAAACAAACTCAAGTGGTCTGCACCGGTGGTACCGGACCAAAGATTTGAGGGAAACAGGAAACGTGTGTGACTGCGCGGGAGACATATTGTACCATGACTTTCAAAAGAAAGTATCCTGGTAGAAATTTTAATTCATACATTCCTCGACCAGTTTCAAATATTTTTGCAGTTTTCAGGTATTTTAGAGTCTATAAAAGCATTGACACTTGAAAGTATGCCTGAAAAAATGTAAGTAAACCTCTTTGAATAATAGTGGAAAACATAATCAAGGACCGTTTCGATGAGAGGACTTTCTTTTGAAGGCCACAGTACAAGCCACTGATTAACTTACTCAATAAACTGTAGATGCAATCCACTATTCCATTCAGCGACTTCATGTCATTGTGGTAGTTTTCTTTTATCGCCGTTTTCCAAATAACTTGATTGTAAGTGAGGACCTTGAAACATGAGAGAAAGAGGAACAGAGGAAAACTTGATAAAAACAATCCTCTATAAGTTCCGTGCAAGAGATTTCGGCTATAATATATCGATGATCTTAAGTAGGTATTCACGACGATACAAAACAATGTCATCATTGCATCCTGTCCGTTTAAACTCATGAAAAAAGTTGAATCTGAAGGTGTCCACCTCAAACTCAATACTTCGATATTTTCAATGGGTTTAAATGGACGAATGTATTGTTGCTAGATTGCATGCTTAAGCTATTGCCTTTCATAAGAGCGTTCCTTATTTGCGACTTCGTCGTAAATTTATTGCTACTGGTAATGTTACAAGTTTGGCCAATCTCGTCACAAAGCACCGAGAATGTCGATTTTAGCTATATCATTTCAGCCATTGTTGAAAATAGAATTAAAAGTACTTTGACTTAATAGACTTTACCCGGTTTACAGTCACATTACATTTTTGGCTAACAGACACAGTACTCCAACATTAACCAAAACTGATTCATACGCTGTCACCATTAGTATGTCTGATTCATGAACTGGACATATCACGCACAGATAAAACAGAAAAAACTGCTCTGATGGTAGCGCTGCCAAAACCTTTAGTAGAAAAATGACGAAGCAAAATACTTCAGGCAGTAGAGCCGACCAAATCTTTGGTTCACCAACCGCAAAACCTCCTTAGTTTGGTTACAAAACTTTGTATTAGCTTTTCTAAAGTCTTTGCTGGGTCATTTTTCTACCAAAGGTTTTGTCAGTTCTATACCAACGCGTTTTTTTCTGCTTTTTCTGCGAGGAAAAAATTCAAGAGGGGAAAAAATAAAAATAATAATAATATAAGAATAATAATAATAAAAAAAAAAAAATATGAATATTTAATTAAATTAATTACAAATAGATTTAAAAACTTAATTCTTTGCGACAGTTGGTCGTAAAAAGGTTTTCAAAGAGCAGCAGAACGATTCGAACAATATAATAGGTTTTATAACCTCAACCTCAACCTTACTGACGTATTAATGATTATTTCCTTTTACGACCGTTACCTGATAACTCCCAGCCGCGGCCACACTCCACCAGACTGCCCACTCAATTACGTGTCTGTTCGAAAACGAAGTCTTGAAATCCGTCAACAAATATCGACACACCGTCTTCAGGCTCGGTTTCTTTTTGTCTTTGGGGATCGTTGAGAAATTGTCAGTACTCACCTAAATTGGAGGGAAAAAAAGGATCTTATTCAAACTTGGAGTTTTTGGCTCTTGGGGCAAATCTTTTCAAAAAGGACGAAGAAAGATTTCTCTAGAACGTCTAATTCTGGGTCGTTTTTTTATACCTGGGCCCCAAGGAATCGGCGAGGCGTTGCCAAATTTCAAAGTAGAAATCGTTATCTGATCATAACTTCTTTTTTATTCAACCGATCTGATCGTTCTTTCGTTTGTTATGCTATCTTTCGAATTTTGAACTGTTTGTGGTTCCAGGGATTTACTTTTATCGCGATGAGGCTTAGAAATTATGTTTTCGGATAGTTTGGCAACTCCGATAGGTTTGAATTTGAATAAAAACTGTGGAAAATAGATCATTCCACTATTCTGTCGAATGGCGTAAACCATGACCTGGGATAATCTTTCGTTTAAAAGTTACAACTGCTCAAAGTTTCAAAAAGAGCTGTAAAAAATGTGTTTACCCTCGGGTTTACCAAAACCTTACACCTAGGAAGAGAACTTCTGTATCTCTATAAGTAATAAATGAAAAAGTTAAAAGGTATGGAATTTAAAAACTAGGTATGGGTTTTTTGGCTTGTCTGAATCCATGTCTGCCATGCCCCCCCCCCCCGATATTTTCAAATCTAATGTGACCACTGATACGCATGACATTAAAATGATGACCGTCTCACTACGGTCTAAGATCGACAAAAATTGGCCAAAAATCAGGGAAATTAAATACCATAGAATTCGAACTTTTATGCTTAATTTAAAACTTTCCAGTGACATTTCTAAGTCCAACTTATTTCTTAAAAGTGTTATCTGTGATGAAAAATTGGCCTTGAAAGTTTATAAATGATAAATTGGTGAGAAATTTATTTTCTGATTTTTTGCCACTTTTTGACGATCTCAGCTGATCACAGTGCGTCGGATGGGACCTGCAAGCTGATTCTGCCCGTTTGGACGAGACGAGACGAGATAGCGAGAATCAAGCAATCCCATTGGTTTAAATAGAGTCACGTGACCGATTTGAAGTCATTCGAGGAGAGTATGCGCGGGATCAGAGTCGTGAATTTGAAAAGAATGACTATGATCCCGCGCATACTCCCCTCGAATGACTTCAAATCGGCCACGTGACTATTTAAACCAATGGGATTGCTTGATTCTCGTTATCTCGTCTCTTCTCGTCCAAACGAGCAATATCAGCCTGCTGAACCCTAAGGCTGATAATAATACAGAAAACCGGTGACGAAGATCAGGAGTTAAGAGTTTTAAACAAAGTTCTTACGGAGATTTCACTCGCTGATGAAGCAGTTGCGCAAATTTGAGTTGTCGATGCTCCGTACTGGTTGACGTTTTGAGACGTAATCGGGTCAAATTCATTTTGACGGTGAAAGTAGAGAGACTTCTTCACGGGAGGGAAGAAAAACGCTAGAATCGTCGTTAAGCTCATGCCTGGAATCAAATAAAATTAAAGCCAGAGTTGAAGATTTGTTCAAATGGATCTTTTGCGCATATACTTTATTTGCTGCAGGAAAATGGACCATTCCTTCTTTAAGGCACGTTTGCAATCTTGCATCTTTTCAATCAATAATTTGCAATATGCTAAACTAATCGTAATTTTAGAAAATCCCAAAATAAAAAACATATCGGCAAAAAGAAAGACTATGGATTTTAGTTTCTGTGCTTTGAGGTCCATTTATGATACAGACTCATAATCTTTTTAAACTTAACTTGATGAAAAAATGTCACCTTTCAGTAGTCAAGAAACAGGAAAAGGCGTGTTGAAAATAGTCTCGATCAGAGGCGGATCCGGACAATTTTTCTCGGGGTGGGAAGCCTATATGAAAGTTGAAATTTGAAGCGTCACAGGAAGCAATTTTGTGCTATCTCCTGTTTAAGAAGGCAAAATTCATAGCTTCTGTTGGGGCACGTGCCCTTATGCTCCATGGATCTACCACTCGTCTCGATTCTATTATAGCCGCGTAATTTTTTGCGTTGAAAAAACTATCGATAGTTTGACATGTCAGCCCTACTCCAAACAGTCCAAACATTAATAAGCTACCGAAAATTCAAGCTTGTGTCATCAATTCCTGCTGGCTTAATACCTGGTCAATTCGGCATAATGTTTATTTCATGTGCTGCGTGAAAACATCTAAACTCTAAAGCTTTAATCCAGCTATATATTGCCTGTTGGGTCTGTTCCATACTTTTGCTACAGCAGTATATGACACACTGATTCTAAAGTAACATTTGGCGGAAATAACGATCATGCACACATTTAGCTCTTCAACGACCAGGTTAGTTCAAAATAATGCCACTGATCCGTTTATTTAGGGGAAGGTAGTTAACTGTTCGTACTCGGGGGAGATGGAATTGCCTGTACGCCGAATTGAAGGCGCCCGACAAGACCTTATCTTGGATGTGTTTTCATCGATATCATCGCTTTTATCCGGAGTGTCGACCCGAACAATATGAAATAGACTTGAGATTTGAGAAGAAAAACGAGAATACTCGGGCTTGGCCAATAAGGGGTTAAATACTTCCAAAATCCACTCATTGAGACTGGAAATCACTTTCATTTTAATCTACTCGCGCTACACTAGACACTATATTATCACCGACATACAACTACGTATACGGAAACACCACGCGTCCACGTAAACATCAACAGAACTTACAAACATTTAAATGTTTCGTTTAGATACGTACACTTCTTGTATTATTTTGTAATCTTTGATAAGCTAGAAAAGGCCAGACAACAAATGTAGCCAATATTTCATGTATTAATAAGGAAATTCCATCATTTTGTGGTTACGACGTCGTCGTTTACATATACACGGTGATTCCGCCTCAGTATGCCCGTGCAAAGAAAGTATCGTCTAGCGCGGGCTGTTAGAAACTGAAGTGATTCTCTTAGTTAATGAATGATTTTTTAACATTTTTAATGTGCCAATCGTTATTTTTGCCGAGTTGTTCGTACGAATCAAGGTTTTATTGTTGTAGCAAAAGTACGCAACATACCCACTCCGTAACGTTCTCTGTTCCCACAATTTTGTGAAATCGTGCCCTTATTTTTATTAAAAGCGAAAGGGTCTTGAGATGTTTTGAAGCAGTCAAGCATTATTTAATTTATGGTTATTTTATTCATGATTGTAATACGAAATTGAATAGATTTACCTCCAACGCTCAAATAGACGAGATACCTTCGACTAGATTCGTCTCCAAAAGATACAAAAAGTTGAGATGCAAATGCACTACAAAATTTCCCAAATAAAACGGCAGATCTGACGTAACCAGTTATTCTGTTGTACAACGATTTATCCTCGATTTTTGCGTACATGTAAGTGTAGTAGGCAGTGTCCGAAGAGTAAAAGAACCCAAAGAAGCATTGCTCAATCTGATATCGAAATGAAAAGAAAATCGATCAAAGTTATTAGAGGTTTGCACTTTTAGATCATATTCATATCCATGGTAAATTGATTACTTTTTAACAATGTGTCTGTTGCGTACTTTTGCAACAATAATATAGAATGTTGATTCTCACGGAAAATTCAGCAAAAATAACAATGTACCTACACATCAAAAAAGTTCAAAAACCACTCATCAATTCAAGAAACCACCTCAAGTTCAAACATCCCACGCTACAGTAGACACTATTTGCACCGGCGCGGCATACTCATACTTAGACAGAACCACCGTGTAAATGTAAACAACATCGTAACTACAAAATGATGGCATTTCCTTCTAAATAATACATGAAATATTGGCTGCATTTGTGGTCTCGGTCTTTTCTGATTTATCAAAGATTACAGAATAACACATAAGAATTGTATGAATCTAAACGAAACGTTTGAATTTTTGTAAGTTATGTTGATGTTTACATAAACGCGGTTGGTTTCGTTTATGCGTAGTTGCGTGCGTCAGTGATAATACTGTCCAGTGCAGCGCAGGTTGTTTGAAATGGAATTGATTTCCTGATTTAATGAGTGGATTATTTTGAATGTGTTTAATGTGCGCATCGTTATTTTTGCCGACTTTTACGATAGCATCAATGTGTATCAATGCTGTAGCAAAAGTAAGCTGTAGACCCTTTGCGTTCTAATCTGAACGTTGAAATGGGATAAATTCATGGTTGCCAATATTTGCTAGATCCACCCATGGGATGAAAGTGAGCATATAAAGCAAAATCAGCCCAGTGTTGCGGTACATCGTGAGGAGGATGGTAAAATCTAAAATCATAACAGGAACAATTCGTTCGTTTCTTCTAGCTAATCTATCGGCCGTGAGTCGTCTGATGCAAGTGAGCTGATCGACTGAGGATAATAATAACGAGCGATTTGAAGTAAGAGTATCGCGTTTATTTTGAATGAGAGCAAATACATAGCTAGCTACCTCTTTGGCCGTTCATAAAGAGGCAATTTATTGATTGCATTATACATGGTGTTAAGAAAAAAAGTTTCCACTGCGGTTTTTTCGAAAACGGCTGCGAATTTTGAAAAACGGCCAAACACGTGTCCAATAATATCGAGGGAGACCCATTTTGGGGGGGTTATTTTTTTCGGCGCCCCCCTGGGAGGGGCGGGGGAGGGGGTCACTTCCGTTTTTCTTATGGGAGCCCTATTTTTTTATTTCAGTATCTGAAAGAACATAAAAAAAGAATTTTTTTGGCGCAAACCAAAGGTCGATATCGTTTTTAGTTTTCGATACATCGAAGGTCAAAGTTCGATATGGACCTATTTTCAAAAAATCATTACTCCACTTTGAGATACCGGAATTTAAAAAACTAGGGGTCTAAAATACTCCAAAAAGCAAGCCCATTTTAGAAAAAAATATGAATTTGACACAAATTTAGCCAAAAATAGGGTTTAGCGCCCCCGAAAATTGTCAATGTTTTTACCCCCCAGGGGGGCCCATCAGACAAATTCCTTGAGACGACCCCTATCGAGTGATACATCGATCAAAAGGGCATACCAAACTGAGCATTTTGGCGCAAACCGGAGGTCGATATCGATTTTCACATTCGAGATATCGAATTTTGTAAATCTAACTTTGACATTCGATGTATCGAAAACTAAAAACGATATCGACCTTTGGTTTGCGCCAAAAAAATTCTTTTTTTATGTTCTTTCAGATACTGAAATAAAAAAATAGGGCTCCCATAAGAAAAACGGAAGTGACCCCCTCCCCCGCCCCTCCCAGGGGGGCGCCGAAAAAAATAACCCCCCCAAAATGGGTCTCCCTCGATATTATTGGACACGTGTTTGGCCGTTTTTCAAAATTCGCAGCCGTTTTCGAAAAAACCGCAGTGGAAACTTTTTTTCTTAACACCCTGTATATTTAACCAACTGTTATTCCACTTATCTGTTTATTTACGAATTGTGCCAACTGCAGAATACTGATCTTTGAACTCTTGCTTCTTCTCACCCTTTTACCTTATAGTGTCCACACACAATCTGCCCGGGAATGGTAAGGCAAAACACAACAGCGGCCCTCAGAATGTAAATGGATGTGCAAATCTGCATCCAATGGGGCTCTTGCAAACTTTAGCCACGGGGAATCGAAAAGTTGGCTCTTGCATAAAAACCTGTAAAAATGACGATGAGTACACTAAAAAATCACGAAATTCACTCTCAGAATCAGGCTTAGTGGCGGAGAGACGCATGTATCATGGGAGATTCCTATCTAAATTGAGACATCTCTGTGTTTCCGTAGAGAAAGTAAAAAAAATTAGACAGGAATCTCCCATGCTACCTGCGTTGAACCGCCATTACGATCTTGCCGTTATAGCAGTATTTAATTACTGAATTTTAGACTTTCCTAGTGTGTTTTTCGTGAGTTTTGTTAGTTTTTACATCAGATAGGACTGTTCATTTGCTCACAGCAAAAGTTTGCTAGAGCCCCATGGTGATGGCGGCGCCCATAATTTCACTTGTTTTAACTCTCTGCAAACATGGACTCTAGCTGCAGGGACCCATCTCGCCCATATTATTGGCAACTTTTCATATTTTTTGTGGTTGCAACGAAACAACGTCCAACGATTCCTATGTTGACTGTTGAGCAAAAATGTTCATGTTAGGAGCCAATCATAACAAAGCATCACTGTTTTGGTCGTTGTTCAACATCCAGCATAGGAGTTGCTGAATGCTATTCCATGTTATTTCGTCGAGTCCCCGTAAATAAAGTCGTTCACCGCGTGATCGGTGGTGGGTTTTGTTGTCTCTGATGTAAAAGTGTATTGTTATTGTAAAGTAGTCAAAATCATATGTTAATCAGAGCTCAGTGGACGAAGCCCGTTGGCTTTTCTCTTTATAACCTATACGACATACTATACGTTATTGCTGCACTTCATTCTACACTGTACTTATTAAATGTCATTCTGACTTCTTAGCCTTCCTTTTTAAAACTGTTATAATGTGTAGTTATAAGAGGGAATATAACATAGAAAATCTACAAACAGTCACCCAACGACACTGAGATGTTAAAATACTCTCTTTGTTTTTTCCCCCCTTTATCTTTTACACTGCAACGGAAAGGTTTTATTGATTACCTGCATTGTCAGGATAGAGGGCTTCCCAAGAAGTAAGGCGTAGGTCAGAATTCCCGTTATACCATCCGCTATGATAATTGGTTTGTACCGTAGATAATCCGTGATTAAAAATATGATAACGATGAGAACAAAACTAGAATACGACCAGATGATGAATATTTTTTGGACAACCTGTGACATTCGCAAAACACAATACTTGAGTTTAATGTGTGAGTGACTGAATATTATATTTCAAGGTATCAACTTTGATAGATGCAAAAACTCGGGGGCTAAATAAATAAAATTACTCTCACCAGAGTTTGAAATCTTCAATCCTTAAGCGAATTTTACTATGAGGCTTGGCGGTTGGGTGAAGATTTTCTTTATTCTATGTCACCAGAACCAAAATTTGTGCATTTTATTGTCCCACCCTAAATGTTTGTTCGGCAACGATGGATAACACCGATGCTTTACCCGAAACCTCGGAATTAGAACAAGCAAAAATTGTCGCGATCGAATATATTCACGTTTTTGAACAGAATTGTTTCCAACCTTTCACAAGAACAACGGGTAACGCCATATTTGAAGAAACTCAGTCGTTTTTCTTAGGGGAAAGCTCTGTCGTAGATTAGATTGGTATTGTCAATCATACATATATTCGATCGGAAAAATTAGCTTTACCCGTTCCGCGAGGACGCACAGTGTGGGATATGACCGAAATAGCTAGACAAAAGTCTTCCCTCCCTTGTTCATGATTAAAATCATGGTTTGGGGGGTTTTTTAGGTCGCTGATTTCGAATATGAAGCCAGATTTTTAAAATTCTAACGTCTAACGTGGTTTTGATAAAAGTATTTAAACAATTATCGTCAGTCTCTGCTCTTTGAGACATTATTTTTTTGCAAGAGCTGTTTTTTCCGTCCGGAACCACAAAATTTGCGTCAAAATCTGACTTTCAAATTATTTTCGAGAAGAAAAATAAAAAACTTTCAAATGACATTTGATAAATTAAAAAAAAAAAAGTGCATTAAAATGTATCGAAATAATTTCATCGGAGGCGAAACGTGCAATGTGGCAACACTGGCTTTTCTCCATTTAAATATGTGCAAAACAATCGATTTTCCTCGAAACAATTAATTCCTTGAAGAAGCGATTATTTTAAATCGATTCAAACGGAGAAATGCGGCGGAAAAAGTTTCGGAGGCGGGAACCGAACTCAGGATTTCAACCTGGATGTCCAGTACATATCCACTAGCGTAACACGCAGGTATGCGGAAGGTGCACGTGCGACGAGCATAGTACACAGCGCCACTTGGACTGTGAGGCAGCGTGTGGCCGAGCCGTGAGCATCACAGAGGAGAAAAACATCGTCAAAATCGAGTGGAACGCAGTTACTAAAATGAAGATATCTCCGAAGGTTGCAAAAAGTTGCAACTAAACTTTAGATGGATTTGTTCTCTGAGATACAGGCTTTCATATTATCTAACGCTTTTAATGGGTAAATGCGGGTAACAAAAGTTACGATCTAATAAAAATGAGGTTTCGCGGAAAAATTACGTCTAAAAACCATCACTCTTTCAGCTTAAAAAAAAAACTTTAAATAAGGTCTACAATGAAAATTAATGTGTCAAAACGCATCTACATACCTTCCTCTACGATATTCATTCAATAGTTGATTTGTTTTTTCACTAATATTAGACAGTAAATTGACATAAACTATTCAGCGTTAACAATGGCTTCCACCTGTTTACATCAATACCACAATCAAGCGTAGATTTCAAGCTCTGTAACTATTTACCTCATCATAAAATCGTAACATTTATGCATATATTCGTGATCAGTATACTCTCAGCTATCATTTAAGACCAATTTTACCTCATTTTGATCACACTGATTTTTCGACTTTTGTCTAGCTATTTCGGTCATATCCCACACTGTGGGACGGGGCGAAAAGAATAATTCAACGGCGAGAGACAACAATAAACATCGCTACTGATAGAAATGTTTTTGTTGACTTTGGTGGTCGATGTCCCCCAAAAAGCCCCAACTTCAAATCGTCACCTCAACCTCATTATCAAATTCGTTTCTTAAGACGAATCTTCTGTGTTTAGAGCCAATTCTGGGTACCAGACACGTTAAGATATTTTTTGTTCTATTAAAATTGAGCTGTCGCCCAAAAAATTGAAAATTATTTAGGAAACGAAGTGTTAGTTGTCTAGATAAATCTAGTCACCTAGACAGTCATCACGAGAACGCTTAATCGCAAAAATCTCGCAGAAAATTGTATAGGTTTAATGCTTGACGTATACAAAAACAAAACTCGATTTTAGTATCAAAATGTATTGAAACTGTTTTTTACTTTTTTCAGCACACTCTCGATTGTGTTTTTAAGTTTTTCGAATAAAATATTTCGAATTTTGCAGATGCCTTCGCGGGCATACTTTGTTTACATTTGTTTGCACATTTAAGGCTCGATAGTAAAATCGAGGCGCTTTCCAGAAGAAGGGTCCATGTAATACCGGGTGCGCTCTTTTGGTTAGATCGCAAAGCAAGAATGAAGTGCTCATGAATAGGAAGAGCACACCTGCTGTTGTTTTATTTGCCCTTCTTCCGAAAAAGTTACCATTTTATTATTAGTTATCATCGTGCAGCTAATAGTAAAATCTTGATAATTGGTTCTCTAACCTCCTCTTCGGTGAATCCCACATCTGGGCCGGTCAGATATTCTGTGATGAACGGTTCGATAGGTCTAAACTCCCTGATGGCCGCAAAAGCGCAGACCAACAGACAAATTTTGATGCTGGTATCCATGGGTCAGTTTCAATACCTACAAGAGAAAGTAACGAATTGTGATTTTTTTTTTTTTGGTCATTGTTTCACACTCGGGATTTTATGATTTGGGTACATCGCCGCCGCTATAACCCGAGGCGAGAATGATCTGATGTGTTTCTGTTTAACACTTTAACAGAATAATTTAGCATCGAAAAATGAGGATCCGATTTTTTAAAGAACATTAGAACATTCTGTTAGATCCACTTTTGTTTGCGATGTTACATCTAAAACGGTATGTAAGTACGTCTACAATGTTGCGCGGCACAACAATTGACACTTTTTAATACTTAGCGATTATTCTCATGAACAAAATTCAAGTGCGTGCTTAGCGCCCGATCGCAAAGTTGTAAACAGAAAACGCTCACAATCAGATCGACGAAGCAATAAATAATGAAAAAAAGCGCAAAAAAAAAAAAAAAAAAAAAAAAAAAAAAACTCGCCTCTTCAGAAACTAATTTGATCTCAACCGCAGAACACGGCAATTTATGGATACACAATTTTTCATTACTTTCAGTGAATATGTGAAAGTGTGAGTCAATAAGTTTTCAAATTCGGTTTTGCTAATTTAGCTATGACGCGATACTTGTCATACATTTTTCCTGCGTGATTGCAAAAGGGGACAAATCGATGAAAAACCGATAGAGTTTAAGACACCAGCTTTCAATCATTGTTTTCCCTCGATAAATAATCAAGTTTACACATAGTGTATATCATGTTCTTAATCAAGGAGCATCTGAACTGCAAGCATCTACTCTTTTATTTTATTCAATTTGATCAAGATGACGCCTCATACTCTTTGGGGCAGGTGGCGTACACTGGATCAAAACATAGATTTTTTCTGGACATGGAAAGTTGTTGTTTTTTGCTTTAAAAAAGTATTAGAATTGATATTTATCATTCGATAAACCATGTCAAATGACTCCAATTAAGCTTTTAAATCGATGATTTTACACTTTTTTAAATTAGTTTGCTTTAATTATTGTTCATAATCTTGACGGCAATTCGTAAAATGATGTCATGAAAATTCCTTGGTTTGATCCACTGGGTGTGTGTGTCGATGAGGTGTTGCGATGTCTATAGTCGGCGACAAAAAGAGTGTCAGATGGCTTCTTAGATTTCGGCTTATTGTTAGATAGGCCACCTGCAATATTGCTTAACTTTTCTATTCATCGAAATAAGTATTGCAAGTAGGCTATCGACCTCCAGCGGGCCGATCCTTGAAATTCACGACTTTTGGGTAGACTGGATAAGAATGGAAAACGGTGATTGGTGGAGGCGAGTCACGTGGTTGCCCAGTCTAATCAAAATACAGAATGGATTAGATAAGCTATCGGGTACTCCAAGACTGCCCGATAAATTATCTAATCCATTCCTTATTTTGATTAGACTGGGCAACCACGTGACTCGTCTCCACCAATCACCGTTTTCCATTCTTATCCAGTCTACCCAAAAGTCGTGAATTTCAAGGATCGGCCCGCAGGGGGCTGATTCTGCTCCTTTAGCCGGCTTTTTTTTATGTCCGCAATCGTCCACTGCGGACGGGTGGATGAAAATAGTTCCGCGGTCCACAAGCGTTCGCATGCTTTTGAGCTTGCGAACGTTTGTGGACAGCAAAGGAAATAATGCGGGAAGGTTTCAAGATTCAAATTAGACTAGATGCAATGAGTTCTTTCATAAGAATAGATAATTTCATAACCGCGTTTTGCGAACCGCGAACGACTGTGAACATAAAAAAAGACGGCTATTTGGAATCAGTCACGTGACGCCGCCGTTTAAACCAATGGGATTGGTCGATTCCCGCTATCTCGTTTCGTCTCGTGCAAAAGAGCAGAATTAGTCCTCAGGAGTCGTTTGATAATCTTTCTGTGCCTGACTGTTGTTGATTTTATTTTTCTACTTTTATTTTTACGAGGAAAATTATTGAATTGTATCACGCCGTCTTGCGCGTTTGTGATGAAATAATAAACTAAAACTATGTATTGGATAACTTACAGAACAAAGTCAAATGAGTCAGATCAGATGAGGCGTGGATGTGTCAGCCACCAGCCGATTCCGCGGACTTTTTTTCGCGGGGTTCTCGGCAGACCGCGCTGAAGCTCGAACTTGAATCGCCCAACCTTGAGATAACATCACATTCAACTGCTCCCTCAACACCTACACAGTCGGAGAAAGGAATAACAAAAATAGATTATTTGTCAACCATCTTCAAAAATGCTATCTAAATCTGTCATCCACTTTTAATCGTTCATCAATTAAACTTGTTAAAATTAGTGAACTCTAGAGTCTTCACAAAAACACTAAACTCAAATTATAAACTACTCCTGTCTTTTTATAGCAGGCGGTTCATTTACTTTCCAAATGAGTGCTGCACGCACTTATCTTCTCACGTGGAACTTGCCCTTCCGGCGCGGCGGCTATACCAATAAAGATATGTGTGTACTGTGCTTACACTTACAAGCACCGACCAAGATAGCCGATATGACTCCACTAGTCCTGGGCCCTCTCATGTAATATGGGACTGATGCAGTGACGGCTCGTGCAATGTGGAAACAGCGTATTCTCTCCATTTAAACCTATGCAAAACAATCGATCTTCAGGAGGTGCAATTGCACCCCCAAGATATCGATACTTTTGCGTAGGTTTAAATGGCACATAAGCATGGTTGCCAAATTGCACGCTGAGCCGCCACTGGACTGATGGTCCTCTCGACTGATGGATGTTGCGGACTTAGGTATTGCGTTTCAATGCTTAAGTCTCAACAATCATCAATTGGTGAGGATCGTCTGTCCCATACACAATTTGGACCCAGCTTTGAACTATTCTCATTATACATGGACATATGTATATATATGATATATGTATAATAAATTTAATGAAGTAGGTGACAACAGCTAAAATTAGAACGCCTGTACGTACTTAAACATTGTGGTTATTATCAGTGGGTAAAGAGAACCTCGGAGGAATAATCAATACTCATGATTTGAAATTTCTGCTTGAAAGTTGAGTTCATTGATTGACCTGTTGACTTTTTTAGGAATAAGTTCCCTTTGAAAAACAAACTAAACGAGCCTCCTCACAAAAAAAAAAAAAAAAAAACACACACAACTAAATAGCTCATTTATAACATGTAGACAAAAACGGAACTCGAGAATTTGGATAAAACCCGATTTTTTGTTTTTTGTTTTGTTTTTTATAAATCAAAATACTAATCAGACCATACTCAACCAAAAGTATCCCTTCCCATCTTGCCACGCATAAGAAACATTAGTCTAATAGACCCGCATCAGTTTTTGAAGAGGCTTGCGATTCCATATTGTCACCTCTGTATATGAAAAAGTAAACAAAACCACGTGTTACAAGCCGATAGAAATATTCATTGAAGGTTAGGGACAGTATCACAAATTTCATCCTAAAGCTGCTTTATTCCTCGACGATGCTATTTCCGGATTGCACTCAGCGACGGGCAAAATGTAATGCTCAAATAATTGTTGTTTCCTATTTTTGCTTTCATTAAAAATTGAAGTATTTTTTCCACTTACCTACTTAGAAACACATAATCCTTGAATCATAATGAACTCACTCGACGAGACACGTGATCCACTATCGAAGACAGCTAGAAGAATCCACCAGCGAAGGAAACGGTTTTATTTGAAAAAAAGTTTTAAGTTTTATTTCTAGGAAAAGTTCGAGACTTTTAATTTGTTCCGATGCGGGTAATCACTACGAATTCAAACTATTCCGAAACAGGGCGTCACAAGCATGTGATTGGAGTAAACATAAACACTAAACATACAAATACACGCGTTTCTCAGATCACCTTGTTGTTGATCGGTTCGCACTACTGACTGACTGACTGTTCGAAGTTTCATCAGTTCATTGGAAGTGATTGCTGCGTATTGGCTGCACTAACACGGGCAAGGCACACCTGCCAAGAAAACGGGGTCGATGCTCACTACAACTACAACATTGTTGGACTCGGGCAACGGAGTAGGTAAACTCGGCGGCCTTCAAATCGCACAATGTCAAATAACACTTAATTATAAGAGAATCTTTCCGACCCTATAGCATGTGCGTGTAAGTTTGTAGTACATGCGGGGTTTGATCGGCAATCCTTGAAATAGATTTTAGCCATACCCCTAAGCACAAAGCAAGTGATGGGCAAAAATCATTTTTTGAATAACCATGAATAATTAACTAAAATTATTCCTTTAGTAAATTAAGTAAATTAGTAAATCAACACTATACCAGTCATTCATCTTATGAAAGATGTATATGCTGCTGGTATAGTGCCAAAACTTCGATTTTCTAATATGAAGAACGTGAGAATAATGCGGATAATTTTATTTAATTTATTCATGGTTATTCAAAAAATGAGTTTTGCCCATCACTGCCCCAAAGAACGAATGGGACTGTCGCAAACTTTTGCCCCAGGCGATTTAAGGTGATTCCTGGCGAAACTTTTCTAGATTTCAATCCGATGGATTGTGCCACAGATAGCTTTTTTTGGGTTTGTCACGTTTTCGGCATTTTTAACTGAAATTAAAGAAAAAACGGAAAATCCAAAAACGTCAGCACCTGATTTTGTGTGTGTGTTTTTTTTTTTCTTTTTTTTTTTTTTTTTTTTTTTTTTTTTGGAAGCCCTAAATGAACAAAATTGGTTGAGAACAATTGACGCCGTAAATTAGGAATCCGCTATTTCGCCATAAGCTTAGTGAGTGCGAGTGATATAAGTCTATCTTTCTATCGCGCGAACTCATTGAGGCTTATGGGAATTTTCGCATTTATCCGTCTATATCCGCAATATCCGGCTTTATTTTTGAGTGTTTCAGCTTGAAACTTTCAGGGTATCTTCCTGCAAGTATGCTCGCGGGTGCTGACGGCCCTCTTGGTACTTTTAGCATCAATTAATCAATTTCGATTACTTATTAGCTCCATCGCTATCAAAATGGAAAAAGAGTACCTACAGTTGGCAACCAAAGACGAACGAGACAGCATATTAACTCAATAAAGTAATCAATAAAACACTACAAAGCTGCCGAGAATCTCATAAATGTATTGTGTTTACTTATAGACAGTATATAAAGCTACTTTCCTACGGAATCATTCAGAAATATGGAGGTTGATGGAAAATTTTCACGCCAAAACTGAAGTGTTACAATAATTATAATAAGAAGGTATGTACACTGTACAGGCGGGTAAACTGACGTAGTAGATATTCTGGTTCTTGTCGCAAAAGCACGCAACAGGTGTACCCCTCACGCAAAAGGACTCATCTATACAGTCCTTTCCCTTTTTCTTAGACGCATGAGGATACGATGAAGAGGAGGGCGGGGAGGGCAGATTCTCGAATAATATCGACTTACATAAATTTTCGACTTCATATCATCATTTATTTCGCAATTATTTAAACAATTAATTTATCACTAACAATATACATTTATGATATAAGGATGAGACTTCTTCGGTCGATGCCTTATTTTGCATTTCCTTTTAATTATGACATTTTTTTAGTTTCAGTTTCCGTCTCCGTTATTTCAGACTTTTGTTTGTTACCGCTGGTATATTCTTTGGTGTAGAAGTTGATGAACAAAACTAGAAACATTGTAACGTGGAAGAGTTCAATGTAAATAACGCTCCTTGGAACTGGACAGGAACGATAAACGACCAGGGTATGACCCAAAATCATAATGAATTGAACCTGTGGAAGATAAGCAAACATAATAACAATGAGATTCTAAGTAGAGCCCGTAGAAGGGCCCAGGCGTTTCCAACTTATGAAGTGAGATTTTGGCAACATTTTAAAATTAGGTATGTGGCATCTTGCTGAAGAATATCCAAAGTTAGTTTCTTATGCATTTTTTTTTAAATATTTAAAAATTTTTTTTTTTAATTAGGTTAATAACTTGTTTCTTATGAAAAGATTTGGGAAAAAGTTGAAAAATATAGATTAAAAAAAAAGAAGAAAAAAATGTTCTAAAATTTGTCGAAAATATTTCGAAAAAATAAGCTGGGCAAATATTTGTCGAGAGCATTCACATACCTATTCCAAAAATAGGTCTGAAAGAGTTTGGCAAGACTCTGACACTCTGACAGGAATTTAAAAATATCTTTAAAATGAAATTTTTTCTTTCATAACTGGGATTAACAGGGGTAAAGCGTGCATGTTGGCAACGGCGCAGCGGCATCCCCTTAAAGCCACACATGTTCACGATGCTTTGACTAAGAACCTCTTTGAAAATTACTGCGATTAAAATCACTTGGTAAAAATATATGTATGGGGAATATACACAGAGACAAATTTGCCTGTTAATGCAACCTTATGTCTGTTTAACACGACTTAACCGGAATTGTAATTACTGTTATTCCGATAGGAATTTCTATGTTACTTGACTGGAATTCCTGTTGAAGTAAAACGAATTCCTGTTGAAATGATGGGAATTTCCTGTTAAATCAACAGAAATTCCGGTTAAGTAAGTATTGAACTGACGTTCGGTTAGTTACGGCAACACGAAATTTGTCTCAGTTTATCAGATTAAAAACCAAGAAATATGAAAAAAACTATGAAAATCGAGAGAGTTAACTCGGGTGAGATCGAGAGGGTTAGAAGAAATGAACAGCTACTCACAATTTGAAGCCTAGTGATGATTGCTTTGATTAGCAAATTTTTCCTTCCAATGCCTGGTATTAAAATACTGACTAGGTAATAAGAGTACATTATCACGTGAATTAAGCAATTCAAAACGCCCGGAAAACAGGTGTGGAGTGCTAAAAACAGAGAGACAAAATTTAAGCAACTTTCAAAGATAATTGTGATCAAACTTTATCTTCTTTCCATAAACAATCGGGGACGAAAAGAATGTCAGACGACCAGTGACGTCGCGTGCCATCTGGCAACAATGCAACTGCTCCATTTAAACTCATTAAATACATCGAATTTTCCTTGTGCACTGTGAACCCCCTGAATTCGATATTTTACATGAGTTTAAATGGATGGAATTCATTGTTGCCTAATTGCACGCGACGCCACTGCAGACGACTCCCGAAGAGAGTACCCGCAATGCTTATCTCAATCTAAGCATTGCGAGTGACCAGTTACCTATATAAACAGAAATCTTATTACCGATGCCACTCTTTTTGTCCTCCGATTGTTTATGGTATAAGTTGAAGTCAAAATTCTTTAAATAAATTTTTTTTATCCATTTATCCATTTTGAAATTATCTTCTTTTCTCATACATAAATTGTATTGGAGACCCTACTTGTTCTTTTTTTATATTTAATTATTTTGTTATGATTTGATCATTATCAGCCATTGCCATTGCTGCGATTTGCGTCGAAACAGTTTGACTTGATTTCTAGCTTTTTTAACCTGAGGGCCGATCATTTACTTCATCGTTGAACCGATCGATAAAACTGTCTACGAGTGATGCTATTGGTCGAAAATTGTAAAACTTGGCTGTTGCTATGGTAACCATCGTTAAGAGTCTCGTTTTATAAAGGCTGTTCATGAGTAACCTTTAAAAAACGGACACTATAACGATGGTTACCATAGCAACAGCCAAGTTTTACAATATTCGACCAATAGCATCACTCGTAGACAGTCTTATCGATTGGTTTAACGATGAAGTAAATGATCGGCCCTCTGTTTTCTCTAATTTGTTCCAGCCTCCTGCCCCCTCCCTATACATTCGTAAATTGGTACACAATACGCGGTCCCGGGTCACTTGGCCTACAGATTTTAGGCCTACAAGAAATTTGACCTACGATATTCAACCTACAATACTTTAGTCTACATTATTTTGCCTACACTACAATTTGACCCACACGGCTTTTTACCTAATATTCATTTGGCCTTACGTTGATTTTAGTCAAGTAAGACCTTCATGTTTTTTATCCTAAAGAAACAAAAAAATTTAAAGCAGCCTCCTTTTTTTTCAAGTTATGAACGGCCACTCTCATTCCAATCATAGACTCTTTTTAGAGCGAAAAATATATCAGATGTCACATTATCATAGCAAAATGCCTCATCTTAATCTTAAATTGACAGTTTATTAGATCTTCGTGCTGGTTCAAATCCCACCACGAGAAAGTATGAAGCGAATTATGAAACGGATGCGTCAAAGAGACCTTTCTCCGAATCCCAAATCCATCAATGATCTTGTGCAAATACCAGATACATGTAAAAACACACTGGCTGGTCAGAATTTTCTAATATTTGAAGTTTATAATGAGGGAAAAAAAGGGAAAAGTTGATATTTTCTTCGGATCTACCTCAGAGCGATTGGCCACAACTACAACCTGTAGATCTCAGTTGGTACTACCTGTAGTAAAATTTTTAGGCTAAAAAACATGAAGGTCTTACTTGACTAAAATCAACGTAAGGCCAAATGTATATTAGGTAAAAAGCCGTGTGGGTCAAATTGTAGTGTAGGCAAAATAATTTAGGCTAAAGTATTGTAGGTTGAATGTTGTAGGTCAAATTTCTTGTAGGCCTAAAATCTGTTGGTCAATTGACCGGGGACCCAATATGCTCATAAGATAAAGCGGCCAGAAAAAAAAATATAGATTATTATAATGAAAAATAGACTCACGTCGAATGTATTTAAAGCCGAACCAGACCAAATGTATCATGCTAGTGTGATGGTAGACGTGGAGAAAAGAAACGTGGGATTGTTTTTTACGCAGCACAAAAAATACCTTGAAGAGAAAGAGAGAGAGAGAGAGAGAGAGAGATTGATTGATTTGATGACACGTTGTACAGTTATTCACTGCGAAAAATTTAGGCTCTATACGCCCTGTCTTACTTTATTAATGCTATACAGTATGTTCTAGAAGTCCTTACCAGCCCCAAGTCAAAAAACACATACCTCACATTGATAAAAAACAGGTCTGTTCGTTACAATGAGCTTTAGCGATTAAGGGGGCCCTACATGTTATAAGTCCTATCTCAAAGTGTGACAGCATGGGCGATCTGAATTTGGCTTGTTTGTCTCACTTTCCTTAACCTAAAATCAAGAGTTGTAGTTAACCCAGTGAAAATTGGTTTTAAACGAAAGTGCAAGTGTTTCCAAGAGTGGCTATCTGGACCCTGAATTTCAATACAACTATATCCAGGTGAGAACATTTTGCATACTTCTGTTATGTGTAGGTTTCTTTATATAGTGTAAATCCTTCCAGAAGAAACAGTTTTATATAGATTTCAGTGTCCAGATAGCCACTCTAAAACACTTGCACTTTCGTTCATAACTAATTTCAAATTCACCCATTTGCCATTTTTTTTTATTACTTTTTTTTTTTTATTATTTATTTTTTAAATTGGAAGGTTTGAGAAATTGAGGTAAACAATCCGAGCCTGCGTGAAAAACGTCCGTAAGAAATTTCAATCATGGCTGCCTCCGTGAAGTTTCAATATCACGTCCCACCCTGGTAAAAATGACGACTATACGACTATTCCAAAAACGACTATAAACATAGTTGCCGACTATAATCTATAGTTGGCCAACTATAATCCATAGTTGGCCAACTATGTTTATAGTCGTTTTTGGAACGGTTATAGTCGTCATTTTTACCAGGGCACAAATCCTCTCTATCGCTATAGCTCGTTGGTTCGTTAGCTTATAGTTGACAGAATTTCTAATGTTTATCAATTGACGATTCTACTGACCCATAATTAATTAGCAGGCCAGTTGTTTATCCTGACTTCTGGGACACCCTATACAAAATAAAGGAACTCTGATGCTACTCCATGTTGTAAGTCCTGAGTGGGTGCTTTCACGCGATTTGTTAGCCTCTTTAAATTTAACCACAACTATTTAGGGTGAGAAAATGTTGTTTGTTTGTATGTCAGTTTGTTTGACTGTGCAAAATTTACCGAAAGAAATGCCAACGTTGATTTCTGAGTTACACAAGTACGTACTTACTTTCCCTCTAAACCAGTTTAGGTTGAAAACATTGAAATTTTCAATTTGAGCTTAAAACGAAAGTGGCAAACAAACCAACAAACCGAGTGCATGAGAAATGGTCATCAGAGCTCCCATCATGGGCGGATACAGGCATTTGTCTTTCTCTCTCTCCTCCCATTTGAAAACGTGCGTTGGAAAAGGATAGAAGAGAGGGCCAAAGTCACGTGATGGAGGCCTCTGCTATCCTTTTCTTATACATAAGTTCAAATGGAAAGGAGAGAGAGAAAGACAATTCCCTGTATCCACCCATGGCTCCCATCATGGCTGACTCCTCGGACCTCAGTGTCTCCAAAATTAAGTTCCTCGAGGCTCTCTAATCTCTATATGGCAACAGCTCGTTGACTTAAACATCACTCCAAAATTATAAAATGAACTTACACGCAAAAAATATACGATTTAGCAGTAAACTGTGCAATAATTTGTAGAACAGGAAAGCGGAAATGGGAGAGGGAGTCTTTTAACCCTTTAAATTCGGCACTAATTCAGTCCTTTCTGACAAATTCTGTACCAATCTTAATAGATAGAATAAACTTTTCTCGTTTAGTTTGATGTGCATACTGAATTTTTAAAACTATAGATGCATTTAAAACCATGTTAATTTGGTGGTACAAATTTGTACCGTCAGGATACAAAGGGTTAAATGTTGATAGTTTATCACGTAAAATCCGAAACGTAATCCGCGAGACTATCACAGTGAGAGTAATCAGTGGCGGATCCACGGGGGGGGGCACGGGGGCACGTGCCCCCCCAGAAGCCTCAAAGTTTGCCTTTTTTCTATAGAATATATAGCCCGAAATTGCTTCCACCAACGCTTCAAATTTCAAAATTTCACAGGCATGCCCCCCCCCAGGAAAATTTTCTGAATCCGCCACTGAGAGTAATACACATGCTGCGAGACGCAAGTTGTGACAATCTTGTGAGTTTCAAAAATTGGTTTTGCGTAATTTTTATTAATCGCTTAAATTACTCATTGAAGACAGTTCGAGACTGATCCACAAAGGATTCTAGGGTTAGCCCCCTTTCATCAAAATTTAATTCTTTTTCGAATATTTCCCAAAAAACATTTTAGGTTGACGAATCACTGAAGATAAAACTTGTTATTTAATCTATAAGATATTACAAAGAAAAAGAGAAAAATGTAAAAATTCTTGGAACGTCTTTTGGAAGTCTTAAGACTTACCGTGTCTAGCAGATCGAGAACTTTTGCTATCAGATACCACCAACTTCCAAGCTTAAACTGAAAAAAAAACAAAAACAAAAAGAAAAGAAAACCAATAGAATCAGACCCGGTTTAAAGGGATACCTAAAATGAATTTTGCAGTGGCGAAGCGTGCTATACTAGGCAACGTAGCATTTTGTCCATTAGAACTCATACAAATGATCGAATGTAATGGTCATCGCAAATCCCTAGATAGTTTGATATTTATCGTGAGGTTAAGTGAACCAAATACAATGTTGCCAGATCACACGCTTCGCCACTGAAATTTTGAAATATTTAACAAGCAACTGTCAACGCCTGGTTACAAATCCGCCGAATCTCTTTTTTTTGGGGGGGTTATTTCAGGATATTTCAAAGTGTTGAGCCCACTTCACGTCCAACAAATAGTATTGCCGGGATAAGGGCAATTTCAATTTCCCTCCACCCTCTTATGACAAGTCTACGTGATTGCATGAAAACAGCTTTTACTTATACTTACAGTACCTATACCAAAATTCGGAATGATTTCCAAAAATAGAACTGATTGGTTACAGATTTTGCCCACCATAGAAATTGAAGGAGCTTATTATTCGAGTTGTCCTTTTTAGACTGTCCCCCCCTTTTTCATATATACAATAATTGGGACTGCACTATCACTTTAATTTTCTTTATTCTTGCGTCATATTTTTTTGTTTCGGAGGCAGATGTAAAATTGTTTGAGTTTCAAGACAAACGGAAAAATCGAAAGGAAAACTAAATAAAAAATACAATAACGTAAAATTGATCTAGTAATAATCGAACAGTAATTCTTACAAAATACAGGTACTCAGTCTCCTGGGGTGATGTAGGCACAACATCTGGATTGCACGACTCCCTCCATATGTACGTAATAAATCCAGGCATAAAAGCAGACTGAAAAAGTATTCAAACTATCAACTGTACACTAGAAAATCAAAAATTATCTTATTTGTACGCTACGAATATTTTTTTTAATTTTTTTTATTTTTTTTAAGAATTAAATAAATTGTTAAAAGATGAAAATGAACGAAAACGTAAAAAGATGATAGAAAAATAATAGGAGGAAATAAATTCTTGAAAGTTGACATTTTTGCATGTAATTTATGGATGATTTTCTGACCAGTAAACTAGCAATTTTATCTGTGCAGCGTGCTTATACGTTGTATATGTATACGAAGAGATGCTCCATCTAATGTTCGTGCTATCGATGGCAAAATGCAGTCACGCTGGTCATGCAGGAGGAGTGTCGCACATGTAAGCAAAAAATGTTTTATATTTGTATTCATTCACTCGGCTTGAACGAATGCATGTACCACCTCTTGCCTCTACAATAGTTTGCAGGCGCAACTTCTTTCACTTCTGTCGTCGGCAGTACCGAGACAAATTAATAGAGACCCAACGCATAAAACTTGCGTGCGCAGTCAGTGGTGACCAATTTTTGTGTTCAAAACTGTCTAAACACTCACCGGATTGTATTTTATACTATTTTTGAGGAAAGCTTGGCTCTCCACAAGAATGAAGGTGAAGACTTCTATACAAGCTCAATGAGTTTTATCAAACAGTATAATTTTTGAGCGGAAATTCACCAAAATCAACAGGCGACCAACTGTTGCGCGTTGAAGCTGAAAATATTCCATTAGAATTTGTCAACAAAAGCGTGCGTCAGTAAAAGTGTATGTCATTAATTCATAAATTATATTTTCAAACAGCTTCATCTCGGTTTTATAGCATTGAATGGATACCAATGAAATTGTGACATTTGTGACCATTGTCGTTTTCTCAGCATTTTACATGGAAGAATGGACCATCAGAAGTGGAATCTTTTGAAATTGCACCAGGCCCATTGTAACTAATCTATCTCGTAAGAAGTTGAAGGCAAATACTTTGACTTACGTAGTAAACAATTGATGCATTCAGAATAATCTGAAATATGTTGTATATTATAATAATGCCTTTCAATTTAAAGGGTGGTCGATTTTTCATCATGTTAGGACCAGTTTTGAAGATGAATTGAAAATAAAGCAGAAGAATTGCTAAGATCGGCCAAAAAGAGCCCATCAAAAACCATGGTTCAATTTCCTCATCTGAAATCATCAAAACACTTTCATAGTAAAATACAGTTTTATGAGACTATCGAATGACTTGCCGATAAATAAACAAACACTTTTGTTGTTCTATTCATTTCTGCATGGTTTTTGAAAATCAATAATTATGGAATACTAACTTCTAAGTATTTGCGCAAGGGAATTCAATGTATTATGATTCAAATACCGAGGTCAGTTTTCCAAAAAAAAAAAAAACCAAAAAAAAACCACTTTTACCGTACTCTTGCATGGAACGTAATGGCGGCTCGTTCAGTTTGGCAACAATGTTCTTCGTCAATTTTTATAAATGTATAACAATCGATTGTTGGTGAAGTTCTGCTTCTTTATCGCATCGATTATTTTATATAGAATCAAATGGAGGAAAAACATGGTCGCCATATTGCACAAGCCGCCGCTGCTGGTGGAACGGTTCATATTTTAGCGGCTCAATTATTTTCAGCCTCAAGTCAACTATACATCGAATATGACAGGAAAGGGGGAAAAAGCTATTGCGAAGCACTCACAATACGTACGGACTATAGAGTCCCTAAAAAAATTCGTTTTATATGCCTTGCAAAATCCATTTGTGAGCCTTAAAATTATGACACTCAAAAAAATAATAAATGAAAGCGTGCAAATACAAAACCAGCCTTATCCATTTTTCATGAAAGTCAATTGGCCGGTGAAAATTAATTCTCAATGATCTTGCAAAATTAGGCCATTGAGCACCCATCAAATTTTGCAAAAATGAACCAAATGCAGTCGGAAGTCACATTTACCATTGAAACGCGCATGGAACAAATAGGAAGTTTTTAGTGATTTTCCTCAAAAATTAGAAAACATCCCTAGTTAAGGCAAGTTTTGAATCTGCAGGCCACAGTAATGGATCTGTTTCAAACTTTTGCTACAGCGTTATGGAAGGTTGAGTACGATGTAAAATCACTTGAAAATAACGTTGAGAGCATCAAAAAGTTCCAAAATCCACTCACAAACTCAATAAATCCGTTTAACAAGATTCAAAGCTTTCCGTCGAATGAGCCGTCTAATTGTAGCTTTCTCCTTTGATAAATCACTTTTCTCAGATTAGAAAGCTGCAATTAGACAAGACTCCCCCATTGTCACCTGCTCATTCAATCGTCATCTTTAAATTTTGTTAAACGGATTTATTGAGTTTGTGAGAGGATTTTGGAACTTTCTGATTCTCTCAACGTTATTTTCAAGTAATTTTTCATAGATTTCAACCCTCCATAATGCTGTGGCAAAATTTTGCAACAGACCCATTATATTATAGAATATAGATTGACGCACCTAATTTCAGCTCGTCATTGATATCCTTCCAATGTTTGTACCAAGCGCTGTCGTTTGGGGCGATTGAATATACCATCTCCATTTTCTTCTCAGGACCGGTACTCAACGGCGTATTTTATACAGATCGGGGTAATTCCTAAAGTGGAAGAATCATTCTGAAACGAAACTGCGACATAAGTTCATTTTTTTGTACTTTCAGACGCAAAAGTTTTGAAATTCTAGAATTCGAATTGGTGAATCCTCGGGTATTCACAGAGACAAATAAAGAATTTATGTTACTTTTATTCCAACGACCTTCCAGCAGAAAAACACAATCAGAATGAAGACGACCATAAGAGCCAATGAAAAAAATGTGTCAGGCTGTTTTTGAAGTTTCTAATGGTGGACAGATCTCTGTCTTTGACCTTTGCATTTTTTTATACGAGGTTTTGTACAATTTTTATTTTTATTTTTTCAAAATTGCAAGCCGGAAAAGAAGGTTTTGAAAATGAATCTAGACTTCCATTCTGACCGTGTTATTCTATGCTTTTGGTTTGGTAGCATAACATCAATGAACGGTCTATGGGTTCCAAAGTGGAGGGGAGTGGTCTTGAAAAGAGATGAGCTTTTTTCCTTTTTTTTCGTTTACCTATCTCTTTTTCCTTTTTTTTTTATTTATTTTCTCACTGTTGGAGGAAACAAAAAATATACAGGAACTTATATTTATTATAAGGATCATTATAGTAAGTGCCGTCGTTTATACCTCCGTATATTTGTCTCAAATAATTACTTTTTGGAGTCTTGCTTCAATTTGACCTGCTCTCCGGATCGAGCGTCTACGGCGAAGTTGTAAGTTTATATATTTTCAAATAAATCGCACTGGCGCACAGTGCGTTGTCCAAATGGACGAAAGTGACAAAAATCAATAACTTCTAAACGGAAAGAGACATAAGGATGGAACTTTGTATAGTGTGTCCCCTCGATGGGTACTATTGCACGGCACAATTGAATTTTAAAAGGGCCCCCTTTTGGGGGCAGAAGGGGGGGTCGATTTATACGTATTTTTTTTAAAATTGGAGATATTCAGGTGGTGTACCTCTTAAAATGGTCCATTTAGGTAGAAAAAACACCAATTTGAAGGAATTTGAAGAAAATAAATTTTTTCTCATAGCCTAAGAGGCCTAAAGGGAAGAATTAGACAAAAAATGGAAGTTTTTGGTCAATTTTGTGAGAATTTGCTGAGCTGTTATCCTTCAAACAGAACATTTCGTCCATTTAACTCAATTCTACACCATTAGCTCATACTTGGGCAATTTTAAAGCTCAAAAGCACAATATTTGAGCCATACTGACGCAAAAAGGCTCGAAACTTGCCTTTTTCCGAGCAAATGACTCAAACCTTATCAAACAGTGCCAAATTGCAGAAGCCAACAAATTTGTTTTAGAGGAATAGAAACCAACATAAGAGTGCAGCTGTACTTCTGATATTAATGAGTTAGATTTCAGTGTTAACCCTCTTGTTTAACATTATATTATTGGAAGAAATTAAATCAGGTATTTGGGAAAAATACTAACAAATAAGTGAACAAGTTTTATGAATACTTCCCGTTATCTACTCGATCTCTCCATATTGACCTTGGAATTTTAACAAATAGGCCTACATAATGTTTTTAGGGAGGTTTGATAACATAAACGGCTTCAGCATTATGGTACGCATATTTACGCTATCTATTGGGTGTTTGTTATAGTGCAGTAGGCGTGAATCAGGTTCAAATAGTAAAATTGTTGCCTTGCAGAGCGATTTTGTCAATTACAACCAATTGTGCCGAAGCAGTGTCATCTCCGACTGGACTACTCTATAATGAAGCACAATTTGTTTTGATTTTTCTTTAGATACTTAATAAACCATGCTCTTTTTTGTTTTATAAGGTCACATGGTGTATCTGTCAATTTATCTACATTTTAATGCTTTTTCTCAACTGTGATGGAACGGCATAAAAGAAAGTTCCGCAAAGTTCCGTGAAACTCTATAACCAGGAAAGCTCAGTATTACGTAATGTTTAAGAATCCTCAAACCTTTACTGCAGCCACCTGCACTCTGCAGCCGCGCCTGTAATTTACGAATTTTCGTGATTTTTTTTCGGACTAGTGAAAATGGCGAAATGAGGTGGCACTCAATTGAAGAGATAATTTTTTTTTTTTTTTAAACCGTCCTTGATAGTTGGAAGGGGATGTCTGGTATGAAAACAAGTTAAAAGGCCATAAAAGATAGACCGCTATAACTTTTGAAAGTTGCGTCCTCACAGAGCCAATCAGCATTGATCTCCAGAAGTCTATTCAAGGATCTGTGACTGCCTTTCCATTTTCTCGAAATTTTGCCGGACAAAACTTCCGAAAATTGGGACGATTGTTCTTTCATGGCTTCTGAACTTGTTCTCATACCAAACACCTCCTCTGAACCACAAAGGACGGCCTTATTTTTGGAATTACCTTCGATTGTGTGCCGTCTCTCAAATACTGTTCTGAATTTATCCAATTCCACGAATCTGAAAGAAATCACAAAAACTCGTACAACAGGCGTGGTGGCAGGTGGTGGCAGTAACGGTTTCAAGATTCTAAAACATTATGTGATTCTGAACGTTCCTGTATAAATAGTTTTGCGGTATTTTGCGGTACTTTTTTTTGACACTCCATCAAAGTTGAGAAAAAGCATTAAAATGCAGACAGATTGACATGACCACTTTGAGTCCATGAAAAACACATAAGAACAGGGTTTAAAAATCTGCAAAAATCAAAACAAATAGTGCTTACCTATAGGAATGATTAGTCTAAGAAGTCGGAGATGTCACTGCTTCGGTAGGGTTAGGAATGTTATGTTGCGTATCTGACGAAGTTGCGGTGCGAGTCGGAAAATTTCCACTTTGAACCTAATGTCCGCCGACCGCACCGGAAAACATCCAATGGGTAGCGGATAAAATGCGTATCAATGCTGAATCTGTTGTTGTTAAACCTTCCTAAACACACTGTTTAGGCCCTTTTGTTCAAATTCCGAGATCGATTTTTCGATTTTTGTCCATTGGTCAACGCACTGTGTGGCGCGGCGACTCGCCTGCAAGGAGAGTGTTCGGTGATTGTGGAAACGTAAACGTCGCGCAGAAGCGAAAAGCTCCTTCTACCAGAAGGTATCCTCTCCAATTTGAAGGAGCTCTGTATATTCAATTCGTATTCAAACCCTGGCGCATGATTTGAATATAGCTAATTCTTCAAAGGTTTTGAATAGAAGTAGCTTAATTTTGCGTTGAATGTACTTTCCTTCACTTTGAAAGTGCGCAACCAGAGTCGGTTTTTCTCGCGCTTTCTAGAGATGCGCAATGTCCACACTCCGCAACCACTCTCAGCAAACCACTTTGCACCACATATTATATTATCAGTACGTGTGACAGGGGTTGTATTTAATAAATGGGGTACTTCGCAGCAGTGGCAGAAAAGAGCAAAAGAAGAGTCAAAAATATCATAAAAATATTTAAAATGCGCGCAGAAAATACTATTCTCGAAAATCACGAATCGATTCAATGGAACCGTTGACTCGTGATTTCACATAGCCACGCAGGGGTGCATGATGTGACAATAATAGAATTATTAATCAGTGATGACCTGACCACTTCACAACGCCCGAAATGTATTTTCATTACAAGCAGCATCGATTTTTTTTCAGTTATAATCGATAGTAATCTACCGATATAGTTTTCTGCGGCAGTCGAATCTCCCATTTCGCAGAGCTACCAAACCAACCTCATTTGTTTTAATATAGATACAGCACGGTAAAGGTGGAGGGAGGGAGGGAGGGAGGGAGAGAGAGAGAGAGAGAGAGAGAGAGAGAGAGAGAGAGAGAGAGAGAGAGAGAGAGAGAGAGAGAGAGAGAGAGAGAGAGAGAGAGAGAGAGAGAGAGATTTTCGTGCATCGTGAAGACGACGCGACGAGTTTTACTGCAATTTAATACTGTCGACCTTATAGTACTTTTAGTACTTACTTCAATAGAAAACGCCTTCATTTATAGAGGTATGCAATTTCATGCACGGATGAATTGCTAACTGCATCTACTAAAAATTGAAGGTATCTCCACACAACACCACAGCTGTACCGCTGTATATGTCGAGCCCAAAAGTGTAGGCGCACCTAGACCGATAATCTTTGGAATTTTTCAACATTATTCCTCATATTGCAGAACGGAAATCAATGAAAATGAATTTAAGAGTTGACTTTACATTGAGGACCACTGTAAAATAAAAAGTTTAAAGTCGGAGGAAAGTTTTGTTTTGATTTGAAGGAATGGAAAGTGAAAATTTGCCAAAGTTAATGGTCTAGGTGGGCAGGTGGGCAGACGCTTCTGAAATGGAAGGAGTATTAAAGACGCGACTACCGGTATAGTTTCCTGCGGCAGTCGAATCTGCCATTTCACAGTTACCAAACCTCATTTGTTTTAAAATAGATACAGCACGGTAAAGGTGAAGGGAGGAAGGGAGAGAGAGAGAGAGAGAGAGAGAGAGAGAGAGAGAGAGAGAGAGAGAGAGAGAGAGAGCCAAATTCCTGGATATATGCGCGTCTCTGACATCGTACACAAACTGAGGCAGTTTTGAAACATTGCGTCCCACTTTCCGACTGTGAAAAATAAGCATGGCTAAAAGAAGAAGAAAACTGTGCAGAGTGCAGACGTCTGACCGCTCGCTATGGCGTGTGGCTATTTGCACATGTGCGCATGGCCCTATGCATTGATGACTCAATGAATATTCATCAAATCAGCGCGCCAGTATACAACCCAACCGACCCGCCACTCTCATCTATACGGAATATTATGTTTTGTTTTACTCCTGAGAAAACTTTTCTAAAATCCCAAGGCAGGGGAGGATTTAGGCTTTTGCCTCCTGTTAACATCGGCGGTTACTTTGACGAGGGGTCTGGTCATGGGGACTATTCCAGGGAGGGGTTCCCGGGTTCGGGGGTCCAGGTCACGATTTTTGAAACTTTTCTCGCGAGGTAGGATTCAAATTCTTCATCCGGTTACGATAGTCTGGACAAATTTTACTAGGGCTGTTGTACACTTTTGCTACATGCAATTTAAGGCCCCATCTGACGTCAAAACCTCCGGAAGTAACGACGGTAGCTCTACAAATTTACGATGTTGACTCGTGGAATCATAAAATGCCTTAAGTAAATTGCGGTGTTGGGCACTAATATAATAGGAGATTCCCACCTTAATTTCTTCATCTGTCTATGCTATCGGAAGATAGATTCACAGAGTAACTATAGCCACTTCTTGATGGAGTGATAGTATTATTAGATGGGTAGGTATTTCCCATTAAAAGATCCAACGCCGTCGTTATGATCGCGCGTTTAAAAGCATTTTATGAGTTTAGAATTGGATTTCGTGAGTTTTTAGTGCTAACTACTATCGTTATTTTTGGAGGTTTTTGCCTCTGAATCGACCTTTAAATCGTCTGTAGCAAAAGTGTGCAACAGCCCCATTCGTATACTCACTGAGTTATTTGAATCTCTGTACATTTGGTAGGAAATGATGTTTAACAAAGTTTAAATTACTCACGAAACCTAACTGACAAATATTGTAAGTACAAATAATCAAGCATATCGTACCTACATCAGTCATCAAGTGAACGCACGCACCCGGCAGCCAGAACCGTAACCGAACCCGGTCACTAAATAAAATTTGCTTATCTCATTAAACTGAATGTCACTTATTCGGCCGAGGATCAAAGCGCACGATCAGCCTCTTGCATTAAATACAGCTGCGTTGTCATTTTTCACGAGGATTCGTACACTACCTGGTCGATTCGCATTTTTCTCCTCAACCACGCCACGGAGCGCAGTAAAGCGAATGCACGAGGTCGAACATGGAATATTTATGACAGCAGTTGCAAATTTGAATGTTTTAACGATCAAGAAACAAACTATGGCGGGTGTTCCTTGTAGGCAATTTTACGATAAAACCAACGAAACTACTTTCAGACTTCTGCGTTGTGTATTTAGGGAGGTTGTAAGCAAATTTTTTTTTAAATTTGTTTTAAAATTTAATTTTTTTTCATTATATTTTGTTCAACAAGTCTCAAGGATCATTTTTAAATATAACAATAAGGTATAAAGGCTCTTGGGTAGGGCAATTATATAGGATGTAATTTCCTTTTTTCAAAAAATTCCCACTTTAAACTTATCTCCTGAAAAGTAGTAATTTTTCAACTTTCGGTACACATAACTCAAGCTCTTTTGCACCTATAGAGAGCTCATTTTTGTTTCAAAATGTTCATCTTTAAAAAACTCGTTCTTCAAGAGGTTTTTTTAAGAAATAGAATTAGTTTTGAAATTTTAATTAAAAAAAAAAAACAAAACAAATTAAATAAATAAGTAAAAGTTAGTTAGTATTGTTTAGCTTATAAAGATGTACATTCAATAAAAAAGAATGAGCTATCCAGGTGCAAATGGTCTTGAAATGTGTGTACCGAAAGTTTGGTAAATTAACATGTTGAAGATAGGGCTTAATCAAAGATATACGCGACTTAAAATTTCCACGCCGTGTTCAGCCTCTCTCATTGACTCACTCCTCTGTGCGGCTCAGCACAGGCGAGTTCTCGTGGCAACACTGCACCGCAAAAGCGTTACTGATTCTTTCTAGTTTATTGACCTGCAATCACCTCTTAATTTTTTTAGGTATTTGAATATGCAGCTGCAACTGCAATAAAGCGGCGCAGCGAATTGAACCCTTTAATTCCCGACCCAAATTAATTCGTTTCTTAATACGACTTGCGACTTTCTCCGATCTTCATAATTATGTTTACCCGTACAACATGCATGGTAACGCACTGCAATCCAAAGTAGGCATTATTTCGTTATCTACCAAACGAGTTGCATATGAACAGAGCTGCTGTTTTGCGTATAGTTAATGGAATTTTTCATTTCACCGATTATTCCACCGTTTGAGAAAAGATTATATACAGTTCAGTTCAGTGTATGACTGTAATGCACTATAAGACTCTGATTTGTAATCTTTTCTCCACCGGGGGAGTCATCGAGTCGATAACTTTAAAAAACTCGTGGATATTTTAATTAAATATAATGAAGTTTCCACCGATTGAGAAAAGAGTACAGATTAGAATATTTTCGTGTGATACACTGGACACTGGACTGAACTGCGTAATCTTTCCTCAACCGGTGGAATCATTGGTGAATTGAAAAATGCCATTAATTGCACGCAAAACGGCAGCTCTACATGCGCAACTTGGTAACGTAGGTAACGAAATAATGCCTCCATTGGATTGCAGTGCGTTACCATGACGTTGAGAAAAAATTGAAAAGAGAATCATTTTTTTGGGTATTCTTCTTTCTAGGGTATTTTAAAAAAAAAAAAAAAAAAAAAAAAAAAAAAAAAAAAAAAAAATTTTTGAAAATATGTGTAATCTTGACAAAATCTTGCGAAAGAAAAAAAAAGTTTCTTCAGGAAATTTTCAAGATAGTTAAACTATTTTTTTAAAAGCGGTTAAAAACTAGATTTTTTGGATGAGATTTCGGAAACATTATTTTAATAATTTTTTTTTTTTTTTTTTTTTTTTTTTTTTTTTTTTTTAAAGGTTTTTAAAAGCAGTCGAAAACAAAATATTTTGAAACAGACAATTGTAAAATTTTCATGAGCGTTTCAAAAAGATTTGTGAAAGATTCAGAAGAGATTTTTGACAAGACTTTGACAGGATTTTAAAAATATTTTTAAAACGTTTCTTTCATATCTGGGTATAGACGGACGTTTCAGAAATACATCCTGCTATATAACCTAAAGTGTTGAGTCGTTCAAAACTTACTGGCCGAAAAAGAGCGAACATGACGAACGTATAACCCCAAAAAAAGGAACAAGTTCCCGACATCAATGCTATGATATTTTATGAAAGAAGAGGGAGGGTCAATTTGTGTTACCTCCTCATAGTTGTTCACTATTCACTTGTAAGTAGATCAAAGGATGTGTTCCACACTAGTTCATTCCAAATAAAAAAAACAATTGTGCGAACCGCGAGTCAAAACGACTTTTCAATCTTAAGCTATGGCCGATTGAAATTTAGGGCTAGTCGGATTTCCCAGAGAGGCACTCTTCAATTTCAATCCGCCATAACTTTGAATTGAAAAGTCAATTTGAATCGCGGTTTGCGCCATTGTTTTTTTTCTATTTAAAATCCTGTTAGTCATAGATCGCTCGTTTTGAAGGCGCTTTTCCAAGGTGGCTATACCTTGGAAAAGTGCCTCGAAAACGCGTCATTTGATGCAGTGACGAAGCGTATACAATTCAGCAACGTTGCAATTGGTCCATTAAAACATACTAAAAATATCGATCTATCTGGGGATCGGCGATGACTATCTAATTCGACCTTTATTGTAGGATCAAATGGACAAAATGCAATTTGGGAAATTTCAAGGAATTCTCGAGCTAAGACCATCTCAAGGAGGTTTTTTCGTGGAGTCTCTGAATCCCTTCCTAAGTGCCTCAACACAGAAGAAACAGCAAAAAACACTCTTGTAGCTCTGACAAAACCTTTGGTAGAAAAATGACCCAGCGAAAGACTTTGGTTGAGCCAACCAATTATTTGGTTCACCCAACAATATCGCTGCAGTCAGGCGTACACAACCTTTGGTTAGCTCAACTAAAGTCTTTTGCTGGGTCATTTTTGTCTACCAAAGCGTTTTTTCCTGTTTCGTGAAGCTCTGTGTCGATACTTCTCAGTTTTCCCCAAAGAACACCGAAAAGTGCAATTTTTGCGGATAGTCTGGCGAGTATTCCGCGCGGGCTGCCAACCTTCGCATTTCAAACCAATAGTTGCTGTTGGTGTTTCCGCGGCAGGTATAACACCGCAGAAAAGTACACAGAAAAAATCACTTTGGTTGCGCTGACAAAACCTTTGGTAGAAAAATGACCCAGCAAAAGACTTTAGTTGAGCTAACCAAATCTTCAGTTCACCCAACAAAATGTCTTTAGTCAGGCGTACAAAACCTTTGGTTAGGTCAACTAAAGTCTTTTGCTGGGTCATTTTTCTACCAAAGGTTTTGTCAGCGCTACTAAAGTGCTTTTTCCTGTTTTTTCTATGTATGGGGTTCAGATGACCCCGATGCATTAGGTGCCTCCTATTTGCCCCAAAACCAGCAACACCAGTTATTGTTTTGTGATACAAAGGTTGCAGCCTGCTCAATTGCTTGGGAAAAATCGTTGAAACGGGGAAAATTGCAGATTATACGATTTCACGAGAAATGGTCCCCTTGTTGATACTCACAACAAATTGATTCCAGTGAGAGAATTTGATAAAAAGCGCCGGATATAAATAAGACCACATACATTATACAACCTCCCTTCATAACTTCAAAATATCGACCGAAATTCTCGTTATTAATTTTTATAAATTAAGAAAAATCAATTAACTGCGCTGTCTAGATGATGATTTACACAGTTTAACAACTGAGCATACATTGACCCGAAGTCACATTTGTTGATCTGGGGTCAAGTATGTCGCAATCCAGAGTCAATATGTCAGCTCAGAGTCAAATAATGTTGATTTGGTGACAATATGTCGATCTGGAGTTAAACATATTTGTACGGAGTCAAATATGTCGATCGAAACAAAACCCATAACCCCGAATTCATGCGCTACGTGACTGAAGTTAGGTTAGAAAAGGTTAAGTTGCTGCTAAGTTATAAGGAAAAAAGGATGGATAAACAATCAACATACAAGTAGAAAATCTAAAGGATCAACTTAAGATACATGAAATGATAATGTATATTTACCACCAATGCAGACTTTCAGTATTTCGAAATTATTTGTCCTGGCGGCTTAGATGGCCGAATGTAGGTAATTTATAAGAAATGGGCCGCACACTTATCAGATTAGTGAAAAGCTTCGAATTGAGACACGCAAGAGAATAGATTATTTTCTTTAAAGTGATACTGGAAAAGTATGTACTATATATATTTTTTATTTATTTTTACAATTATTAATCCCAGCCCAGGCCGCGCCGAGGCTGCTTGATGGGTATTGAGCCGAAGCAAGGAGCTCAGTAAAAAACCAACTGATCGGTTTTTCGTTCTCCTGGTTCACCCAGTGTCTTGACCTAGTTATTTCCGTCTCTTTTGATCCAATGTCTAGTATAGTCCAGTCGCCCCCCCCCCCCCGTGTATATTGTATAGTCTATGATTGCCAATCAATTTGCAAACATTTTCTCCGCCTTCATGCACTTTTTTTTCCTATTCCTTTAATAATTTCAACGGCAATTCATTCAATATATTGGCCGAGCTTTCGCAGATAATGATATCCGCATGAGATGAGCAGCGGTGGTTTATGCAATCTAAGAACTACGAGGAATTGTCTCCATTTGAACCTTTATAAAATAATCGATTCTTTTGAGGTAAATTAGAATAATTTTTTTGTTTTTTTTTGTTTTTTGTTTTTTTTTTTTCTCCTTTGCATACGTTTAAATTGACTGTTTTTATATAAAGCAGTGGAGGCTTGTACAACGAGGGAATCGTGTATTTTTTCCATTTGAACCTATGTAAAATAATTGATTCTAGGTAAGGAAGAATAGGTTTTTTTTTTTTTTTTTTTTTTTTTATAAATAATATGTAGTTTAAGTTGACTGTCTCCATAAAAAGCAGTATGGAGGCTTGTAATTTGATTTTCAAAAGAAAGTACCTTGGTCGAAATGTTTACCATTTTAAATCTTGGCAATCTTTAAACAATTTCATAGCTTTCAAGTGTTTAAGAACTAAACAGAATGACTCTTCAAAGTACATCATGAAAAATCGAAAATTCCATTGAAAACAACAGAACAATTTAACAATAAGAATTTCAATTAGGATATTACCCTTTTTTGAAAGTTTCAGTACAACGTGACAACAACGTGTTTACTCCATTTGAGCCTATGTAAAATCGATTCTTGGTGAGGCAGATTAGAATAGAGTTTTTACATAGGTTTAAATGGACCGTCTATATGAAAATCAGCGGAAGCTTGTACAACGAGGCACTAACGTGTTTTCTTTATTTGAACCTATATGTACAATAATCGATTCTCGGTAAGGCAGATTGGAATGGAGTGTCTTCGTGAAAAGAAGTGGAGGGTTGTACTATCAAACGTAAAAGATTTGACAGTCAAGAATGCACAAGGCGCGTGTTGGCGGTTGTTTTGATTACACGAGGATTGATTTCCATATACCTCGAATTCTTGACTGCCAAAAATTCTGCATTTGCTAGTATATCTTGGCAGCAACTTATTTTTTCCATTTAAACCGTTGTAAAACAACCGGTTCTTGGTGGAGGCGTCTGCCTTTTATTGATTACATTTTGTACACATTAAGTCTTAATGGTAAAATAAATCACAAATGCCTGATTGCTCCACCGAGCCGCACAGTGGAACGAGTCAATCAATGAATCAATGGGGGAGGCTGGACATAGCGTCGCGAATTCAAATGCGTACATCTTTGTTAGTAAGCAACGTAAGAATTTGAAGGTTATTTCATTGATTTTATTGTAAAATTTCTTACCAGAACCACTCCTTATAGTTTGTTTTTTTACTGTAAAATTTATCAACATTTGTATTTTTTTTTTTAGAAATTTATTCTATGTCCAACCCTTCTATTTGTCTCGCTCCACCGTGCGCCGCTGCGAACTCAAGGAGCGTCGCACGCACCATGGACTATGAGATCGGAAAAAAGTGGTCAAAATTCATTGAAAAAAAGTCAACAAAAATCATCGCTTTTGACCTTTAAATATTATAGGTATAAAGATTAATTTAATATGTTTCAGTAACAATTAATCCTAGATTAAAATTACTAGTTGAAAGTGTTTTCTGTAATTAATTAAAATTAGCCTTGAAAGTGTTTTCTGTGATTAAAATTAGCATTGAAAGTTTATAAATGAAGAATTAATGATAGATTGACTTTTTGATTTTCGGCCACTTTTTGACGATTTAAGACCATAGTGCTTCGATCAGAAAGTAAGTATTTTGCTGATCCATTTAAAAAGTTGGATTTTCTTTCTCGACTTCTTACCTGTTTCTCTCCCCCTTGCTTCCCCTGAGTAAGCTAAACAAGTGCTATATCTATTTACAAAACGCAGAAATTCAACTTGGCGTTATTATTATTACTCTTATTTTTACGAAAATTCGAACAAAATAATAAAAGATGAACAAAAAATTTACACACTTCAAAAAACATTATTTATAATTACACATATTTTTTGGAGGGAAAATAAATTATCTAAAATGACATCGACAATCTCTTTTCGTGATGAAAACTATCATGAAACCATGATGTTCACCGAAAGTACAAGTTTTCATGAAAAAGAACAACCGTCCAGTTAATAAATATAATATACATGTATTGCATTTTGAGGTTCACCGGTTACATGACCTTCACGAATCGGTGAAAATATCATGGCAGTCACTTATATTTTTACTTATCTATATTTGTTAAAAAAAAAAGAAGATTCGAGCACAAGAAAATAAATCGTTTCTGATAGAAAGACACCTATAGGCACATAAATAGAAGATAGAAATTGTATTTTCTTGATCGAAAGCATGCAGTTTAACTATCAAATGTAAAATTGATTGATCTAATCACGAGAACGTCTTTTTGCATACTCCATCAATCGAGAGCATTCAATGAAACAGCAGACATTTTTAAGGGGTATTATTTTTAATCCTTCAAACAATGGGACTTCGACCTGTGTAGGCACGAAATTGAAAGCAGTGGCGAGGCGTGCAATTCGGCAACGTTGCACTTGGGCCATTTAAGCCCATGAAAACTATCGAACTAAAGGGAATCGGCGATGACCATCGAATTCGATATTTTATATGCGTTCAAATGGGAAAAATGCTACGTTGCCAAGTAGCGCGCTTTGCCACTGATTGAAAAGATTTGAGACATTTAGGTTTCACAGTTTTGATTTTTGAAGATCCCGACGGAAAATTAGAAAATCTATACAAATAAATATTTTATAAAACAACTGAGTTTTTATGAAACTTTTTTGGCGAGGACTGGAGCTTTCTTATCTGATTTATTGCTTCCGGTCATGTACTGTTTGATGTAGAAGTTGATGAAAAGACATAAGAATGCAGTCACGTGGAAAAATAGAAGATAGATAATACTCCTTGGGACGGGGCAGTGACAGTAAACTGCCAGGCAGTGGACCAGGATAATAACGAACTGAATCTGAAACATTCGAGAATAATTCTCTAATTTAACCTATGAAGATTAATCTTCTCGATGAAAGCATTTTTTTTTTTTTTTTTTTTTTTTATGTTACTTTTAATTTTATATTTTTTTGCATTTGAAAGGACAAGAGAGTGACTGAATGGAAGCATTTTTTCTCCCCACCATTGGTGCATTCACGATATTCTCAGAAAAAGATGAGACTGATTATCTAATAATCTGAGCTTTCAGCTTTGATATAATAAGGGGGGAATTTTAGAATGGGGCTCTCGCAATTTTTTGCTGTAAGCATAGATAGTCCAACCTGATGTGAAAACCAGCGAAAATCATGTAAAGCACACTCTTAAAGTCTAAAATTCAGTAATAAACTTGTAACGGCAAGATGGTAATGGCGGCTCAACGCAGGTATTATGGGAGTTTCCTGTCTAATTTGTCACTATCTCTACGGAAACACAGGGATATGTCTCAATTTAGGTATGAATCTCCCATGATATCTGCCTGCGTCTCTCCCCTATTAAGGCCGGTTCTGAGAGTGAAATTCGTGATTTTTTAGTGTATCCATCGACATTTTTACAGGTTTTTATGTAAACATCAACTCTCCAATCCCGAGTAGCAAAATTTTGCAAGAGCCCCATTCATCGGACCGGGGAACTGGTGCGACTGAAATTATAACTATAAGAATGAAGGGAATAAATTAGTCACAAAGTACGATAATCGAATAAACAGTTGAGAAACAGTGAACCAAGAAACAATCTAACTCTCTCTTTTCTCCATTAAAACATATACATATTAGACAAAGATAGATAAGATCAGGAAATAAAACGTCCTCTTGTTGTCTTTTTTTCTACTTATATAATACATTCTTTAGAGGAAATGAGAGAGACAAGGGGGGCCCTGGTCACTGGTCAGTGGTGTCGCGCTCAATTTGGCAATACTGCATTATATCCATTTAAACGCATGCAAAAGGTCGAATTCACGGGGTCCAAAGAGCAAGAGAAAAATTTGATATATTTAATGAGTTTAAATGGAAGAGTCGAATTGTTGCCAGATTGCACGCGACGCCACTGGTCCTGATCACGCCGCTGAAATGAAGAGAAATGTAAAACGAATACATTTGCTACTTACGATTTGTAGAGAGGTGACAAATTTTTTCACACGAATATACTCTTTGCCGATCCCGGGTTTTAAAAGACTGACTAAATAGTAGGAGTACATAATAACATGTATCAAACAATTCAAAATTCCAGGAAGAGTGGCGTGTAAAGCTGTTCAAACAAATAAACCACATTGATTACATTACATTGATTACATTGATAGGCAACTAAATAAATTTTCTGGTTTCAATGAATACAATAATTTTTTAATCCCAATTTTTAACATTATAGTAATCAATTGTTAAATCACCTCCCCCCCCCCTCCCAGCGTGATGGGCTGGTGATGCTAATCATTACCAAGTCTTTATCGATCTCATGATTGTCCGTTATAGGGCAACGATAAATTCTCCGTCCCTCTCTTTTCTTCATTGCAATAAACTATGTTAGACAAGGATAGACAACGGAATGAAACCCCCTATTATTTTTCTTTTTTCAACTTATTATGTACTATGACTTTCAAAAAAGAGTTCCCCGGGAGAAATTTTCATTCTTACATTTCTTGACCTCTTGACCAGTTTTAAAGAATTTTGTAATTTTCAGGTATTTTAGAGTCTAACAGAATTGCCACTTGAAAGTACGTCTAAAAAAAGCTAAAACTTTCTGAAATTTATCGATGAAGTTAATGATCAGCCGCCAGGTTCCGAAGACAAATCAATGTTTGCTCGCTCGAATTCAGTGGGTCGTTAAATATTCCTACACCGTGGTGCTGGTTTTGCATACACAGTGGATTGTAGGCGCTCTAGTAATTTTTTTTTTTTTCAAATGTTATCAATTTACAGTTGCAATAAGCTGTTGCACACTTTTGCTGTGAGCGATTTAAGAGTCGATTCAGGTGCAAAAACCTGCAATAATAACGATGATATCGCACTAAAACTCACGAAATTCACTGCGAAATTCATTAAATGCATTTAAATGCCGATCGTCATGGCGACGTACGACACAAATATTGGGACGTTCCCATCTAATAATACTGTCACTCCATCAAGAAGTGACCAATATGAGACGACTTTCCTTTGACACTGGTGTCGCTAGGTGTCACAATGCCATTGATCGGTGGGCCCTACTCTGGTGTCTAATTACTCTGAGAATCTTCCTTGTCAGCATAGAGGAAGTGACAAAATTGAGATGCGAATCTCCCATTATTAGTGTCATACGCCGCCATCGCGCTCGCGCGTGGGCGTGACCGCTTCGCAAAGGCCTGGAACAGCAAGCCTCATTATTGTGAATTCAGAACTGAAATTGTGTGAGGAAGATCTAGTCACAAAAACGAATATACTCGGGCGTGGTATTGAAACGGTTAAATTTTTACAAAAATCTTAAAGACAAATAGATAAATAAATAAATAAATAAATAAATAGATATGTAGATAGATAAATAAATAAATAAACCATAAGGAATTCAGGCTCAATATAAAATACTTACGCCTGATGAATTTGAATCCGAACCAAACGGTCAACATCATACTAGAATGATGGTAAACATGAAGGAATGAAACGTGAGACTGTTTCTTACACAGAACGAAAAATACCTGAAAAAAAAACCGAGATAAGGAATTACAGTTTACCGGCTTGAACTTGGTAATAATATTTTATTTAGTGTTCTGAAATTGCATTTTTATAGGAAAGGTCAAAATACCGAATAATATACGTATTCATCGCAGGCATAATTAATCAAATCACAAATGCAAATTGTCATTACATTAATTGGCTATTCCTAAATGTGTGGCATTTATGCCTGCACTATTTCAAGAAAACGCAAGAGGGGCTATCTTTTATCTTTTTTCATAAAACCGCATGTTTCTCGCGCTCGCATGTGAAATAGGCGAATTAGCTTGAAATGTCTTGCGCTATCTAAATCCATCCCATGTATTCATTCTCTGTGGTACTTGTTGCCTACATAATTAAATGAAGGCGCGCACAGTTCTCCTCATCGATGTCTCCAAAACAAATCGTCTATTTCCATCATGTATACAGAAGAGAGGCAAATCTGATTTCAAATCGTTGCGAAGATTCATTTGATGCCACATATTAAAGTTTTTTATCCTTTGAAAAATGTGAATGAATCACTGATTGATTCATACTATATGCTTTTTTGGGAACTCGTTCCATTCGAGGACAATCGAATTACTTTCTTCCTATTTGTGCATGCTAAATTGCTAACACGCAAATTTGGAAAACTTATTGAAGGTCTTGCTTAAAAGTGGGCTACCTATCACAAAATGAGGCAGTTTTGGGGAATAAGGCATCAAATGTTTTGCAGTACTCTAAGTTCTGGACGGTTATCTCAACTTTTGGGGTTTTAAAATAGACGAATAAGTGAAAATAGGTACTTTTAATAATTAAATTGTTGCTTTTAGATGAATCTCAAAAAATACTATTGGTTATTTGTTTATAACTTAATTATGAACAAAATGTGGGTTAATCTAATTTTACCGTTCATACGATAATTATTATTTTTATCTTTTAAGGAAAGCTTAAAATAAACTTACGGTATCTAAGAGATCTAGGACTTTAGCTATTAAGTAATACCAACTTCCTTGATTGAACTGAAAAATAAGAATAAATAACAATTAATATTGCTTCGATGGAAAAATGTGTAAACCTTGTATTACATAATTTTATATTAGTTACCTTGAAAACAGGAGAACTCGAAAAAAATATTTATTTCGAAAAAGTATCTTCGCACAGACATTTCCTTATTCCAATCGAAAAGTGTATAAAATGTACAGTTATCATTTCTGTCATCACTAAGTACACAGAACAACAGAGTAGCACTGTGGTCCTACAGAAAAAAAAAAAATCCTCCAAGAAAAATTGGATTAAATTAACTAAAATAGATTACTGTTCATCTCCTTTGGAGTATTTTATATTTTGCTCAGTGCTGCCGAAGAATTGTGCTTTTTGTAGTTCTATCGTTCAAATTGGGATTTGTTATCTTGATGTCCTTTGAAGCGTTGAAGGCAACGAGCTATAGCGATAAAGAGGCTGATACATATTATAAGTCCTATCTCAAAGTGAGGCATCATGGGGGGGGGGGGCGATCTAAATCTTGTTTCTTTGCATCAAATGTTTGAACCTTAAATTGAAAATTGCAACCAATCCAGTGGAAAGTGGTTTTAAACGAAATTGCAAGTGTTTAAGAAAGGATATCTGGACACAAAATTTTAATAAAACTATCCAGGTGAGAAACTTTTGCACAATTCTGTTATGTGTCAGTTTCTGTATCGAGCAAATCCTTCCAGAAGAAACAGTTAAATCGATTTCTGTGTTCATACAGCCACTCCGAAACACTCGCTTTTTCGTTTATTATCAATTTCAAATATATTTGTCACAATAATTTTGTTAAAAGTTTTAAAGGTTCAAAAAAGTGAGGCAAACAAACCGGGCCTGTGTGAAAAAGTCCATAAGAGATTTCTATCATGACTGCTTCCGCTCCGTGCTCCATCAACATCTACGTCTCACAAATCCTCTCTATTGCTTATAGCTCGTTGATTGAAGGCCATTTTGAAATTTACGAGTTCTAAAAACAGCCATTTAGAGATCTTCATGCAAGGGCAAGTTTTAGAAAGTTTATTACGTCTCCTGAAAAAATTGGTTTTCTGCAGCTGCGGGTACCCTCTCTTGTTTTAGACTGAGTCCCTGCAATAATTTGTGGGTAGTAGGTATCGTTTGTGTATGTGAGAGGTGTAGAGAATATTCTTACTATTAGAAAAACAGAGATTAAGGCGTTTACAAAAGTAAAGTGGTTTAACCCCTTAATAGCCAGGTTAGGAATAGGGCCGCGCATCCGAGCGCACTCTGTCAGGAGTAGCTGAAAGTTGTAGTTCACATTCTCCCCGGCAGATCGAGCACATACGTCGCGATGTTTGGAAGCTGTATAGCCAGTTTTCAATGGAAAGTGTAACGTGAAGTCTCACAACGAGTATACTCGGGCGTGGTATACGGAGGTTGCTAATCCTAGCCCGAGTATACTCGGGCGTGGCTATTAAAGGGATAAGAAGGGTATTACTTACGACATCCAAATGAGCTGCCTCTTCTGTTGATCTTGGTATATCAACATAATTACAAGACTCATGCCAAACGTATGAGAAAAATCCTGGTGTCCAAAAACACTGAAATAAATTGAAAATACGTCAAATGAGGAACGCACATGGGTACCTACATGCATCAATATTTCATTTTGTTCGTTTAAATTCTTGTAAAAAGTTGAATTCAAAAAGGTCTTTGAACATCCGATCCGATAGATCGATCTATTCTATGGAGATAGTTGAACGCCTCTTTGCCATAAGCACCGTGTATAAGGACGCCCTTCTCGGTGAACCCATTACCCAACCAATCAGAGTGGAGTGGACGCCTCTTTCCAGGGCTGCCGTTTTACGAAATTTCCTATTAAATTCTATGTAAATTTGTCGAATTTCCCGCTAAATATGGCAGCACTGTCGTTTTTGCCTCCTTCGCCCCTATAGACTCATTCTTTTTCATTTTCCATGAAAACTTTAAACAATTTTTATTTTTTTTTTCAAATTTTATTTTAATTTTTTTATTTTTCATTTGTTTTCTTTCATAGAAAGGGACTCTACATCTGTCTATTTTCTAGGGAATAAAAATAAGAAGAAAAAATTGCAATTGTATGAAATCGAGCAAAGGCCTTTTAAGTATTTGTCACATTCTGACATTCATCTTCTCCACTTTACAAAAAAAAAAAAAAAAAACCCTGGAGGGAATAATTTTACCAATAACTGTGAATAACTATGCCGATAAATCAATTATGACTTACCGAAAGAAATAGAGATCCATTCAAAACTATTTGAAAAATATTATATACTATAATGATGCCTTTTAATTTGTAAGGTGGCCTATCCTTCATCATATCTGGCCCCGTTTTGAGGATAAATTGTAGATAGAACATGAGGATGACTGCTATGGGCCATGGGGAGCCCATAAGGAACCAAGTGTTGACCTGTTCATCTGTAGCATACCAAGCGGAAAACATTAATTAAAATACTACGAGACCAAAAAAGCTGCCGCGAGAGACTGATTAAGTAAAACTAAAATGGACTTTTCCGCCAAAAGTTATAAATATTATTGATGAGTGTTTATAAAAATATAGATAAATAGATAAGTGAACAAATAAGAAGGGAGGAGTAAAGTTTTTCTCTTTTTCCTTTGAATCGTGAATCCATGCAATCTGACATAAGTATGACATACACACCGCTCACTAGCAGTCTTCCTGTTTATTTCCTTTTCCTCTCGAGCCCTATTCGCTTTACTCTTTACTTTCCTTATTACAGAAATAGCTTTAAACCTCACCCAAGCAAGTGCGCTTGAAATGCGTGAATCAAAGAGGTGGACATAAATTGAAGAAGGATTATTCACAAAAACTTCACATTGAAGCAACCGTTGCTGTGGTACAAATCATTATCCAAAAATAAGTAAGTTAATAAGTAAGTTCTCAAAGTATGACAGTATTTTGAGTTAATTTGGGATTTTTTTGGGATAAGAAAATTTTCTTCGACCAGAACCTCAGCAGCATCATTTGCAGGGTGCAGGGGAGGGGACTGCTCCCCCAAGGATTGGCTGAAAGTAAGGAAGTGCGACCCCCCCCCCCCATTTTTTTTGGTAAAGAACCAGTGTATGTACAGGGCTGTAGGGTTCTAAAATTATATGCTATACGAAATGAATAAAAGGAGTTAATAAAATGCGGTATCACTTTTTTTATGCCCTAAAATTATTACAATTGACATTCAAAACGAACTGGTCGGTGAAGAGAGAGAGAAAAAAAAAATCATCACATTTTTGTTGATCCAACAAACAGTTGCATTTGGCGTTTAATCAGTGGCTTTGAAGTTTGATTCTTAAACACTTGGTTGGGAGGAACGGCCGGTGATAGCAACAAAAAAGTTACAAGCTGCGTAGTAAGCGAGAAAAATGTACTGACGACAGAATTCTCACAAGGTCTCACGAAAGTGACATCATCGCTACATTGAATTAGGTGCCGATTTTCTCGGTTATTACGCATTTCAGAACTTTTTTGTTGTTGTATCGTCGTGATCCAGACGGAAGTATCTATAAAAATTCTAACCTTCAAATTCACTGTCTATAAACGAAATGCAAATTGAATTATGTAATAGTCTCATCATGATCTATCAATACCAGGGGGCTGATTCTGGACGAGACGAGACGAGATATCGGGGATCGACCAGTCCCATTCATTGGTTTAAACGATGTCACGAGACAGATTTGAAGGCGTTTGAGTCGTTCATTTCAGAAAAATGACTCCTCAGTCCATCGAATGACTCAAAACCTGTCACGTGACGCCGTTTAAACCAATAGGATTGGTCAATTCCCGCTATTTCGTCTCGTCTCGTCCAAAATAGCAGAATCAGTCTCTAGGCAGTGACGTAGGTCGGGACGTAGCAGTGGCTACGTAACTCGGTAAAAATTGAAAATACCAGATTTTTCTTTCCCGCCCCCATGCGAGAGGCAAGAGTTGGGAAACGAATGATTTATTGTGTTTGTCTGGTTGTGGTATAACTTCGACCTTGAGTAGTGGCGATAAGCGTGTAATTTGGCAACGTCGCATTCGGTTCATTGAAACCCACGGAAAATATCGAACTATCTAGGGAGTGGCGTTGACCATCGATATCGACCTTTTTATGGGTTCTAATGGACAAAATTCTACGTCACCAGGTGGCACGCTTCGCCTCTGACCTTGAGTCATCGCAGACACCGCAGAACCGATGTTATAATGGCAAAAACTCACTTTCATTAATTACGTTAAAACAATAAACAATAAAAAACACAAGAAACAAAAAGGAGGCAAGAGAGAAAAAAAGGGAGACGGAATAAAATTATTGATCGAAAGAATCGCGGAATGAGTTTGATAGCTCGAGGCACTTATCCTAATTTTTTTGTGCAGCGTCATCGAATATTTCCGGCCGAACAACTGCAATCTGCATAACGACACGCAGTAGGAAAAAAAAAACGAAAAAACAACTGACGTTCCCTGCAAGCGAAATAATAAATTAAGATTCACCCATATACAGTACACTTGTATGTACAGTGCGGCCGTTAAGTAAGATTTGTAACATAGGTTTTAATGGAGAAAAACATGGTTGCAAAATCGCACGAGTCACCACTCTCGGTGCTACTGATGAATTCAATCACCGGCGCAAAATCAATTCAGTGATCGCTCGAAGTTCGAAGTTCTTCGATTAAAAAAATATCCGTTTTTTGAAGAAATGCTATGCATTTGTCCCGCCTCTTTATTCCGAAGTTTTTTTGTGGCAAATCGGTTGGTTAGTTAGCTCTATAATTCGAAGCGACTGCATGATGGGACCATAGCCGTAGCTAGGATATTGTCTTTCTCTCTCTCTTAGCCTACTTGAACGCATGTGTTAGATAAGGATGGCGATATAGGGGCTATTACGTGGTTTCAGCTCCTGTTTCTGTCCTTTTCTAACAAATGCAGTTAAATGGACAAAAGAGAGAGAATGTCAGTTTCCAGGCTACGGCAATGGACGAGACCAAGAACTCTGTAATTTGAAACGACGACACCGAAGACAACATGCCAATGGTAGCGCGATCTGTCTGGCAACGTTGCATTCAGTCTATTTAAAGTCTTGGAAAATATCGAAACATTGAGGATGCGTAGTTCACTCCCTCGAATCGATATTTTACATGGATTTAAATGGACAAAATGCAATGCTGCCAGATTGCCCGCGTCGCCCCTGCGGTGCATGTAAAAATCACGGACCTTTTTTCCTTCTTAAAGCTATATATGCATGAGTTTATATCATATAAGTTTAAAGAAATGACTGAAGTACATAACCGTTAATAATGAATGTGCACATTGCACATTTTACTCTAACCCCTTTCAAACAAACCAGTCGTGAAGGGTAGGAATAATGACAATTTACCGAACTTTGCAGAAAAGAGAAAACTGTTGGATGTCACACAGTTTTCAAGAAACAATAACCGAATGTAAATATTCCTAGCAGTAGCAGTATTGACAGTATTGTGTAAATAAAAACCGGCGAGTGAGTTACTACGAAGCGATGTGATGCTGGGTCTTCTTAATATTCCGTCGATGCCGATGAAGTGTCTTTATGTTGATTAGCAGATGAAATAAATGTCGAGCTTTCTGGAGCTTATGTGGAGCATGAAACAAAATTACTAGACCTTGAGTGATGCGCAATCGAAGAAGGTACCGCTCTCTTTGATCAATAAGTGTGCGTGTTACTTATTCTTGATATTATTTAATTTACTTTTTGCTAATGTTATGAGAAGGATGAATATCACTCAGTGGTTTGGAGGGGGAGGGGATATGGAGGCTTATGTCCCCCACTTTTTAGGAAATCGGTGCCCCCCCCAAAAAAAAGTCACACATATTAACACCCCCCCCCCACTTCAATATAGAGAGTAGCTCAGGTAAAGTTTAATGAAAAGCGGGAAAAAAAGGTCATCAGATTTTTTCAAGCTACCCTACTTTTGAACCCGCGGAGCGCCACTGATATCACTATTTTGACTATTTGCAGGGCCGGATTTACCCCTCTCAGCGCTCTAGGCCAACAGTTTTTCGGCGCCCCTTCGGCCTCCCCGAATTCCCGCTTGGCCGGACTTCCTACCCCCCCCCCCCAAACTACTGCATTTTTTTGTTCTGTCACGACCCTTATAGCCCATCACATCGGGTCGCCGCTCTACACAACTACACAAGAGAACCAAAAATGGAACGAAAACAGTAAATTTTGAAAGACATGGTTACATTTCCTCAAAATCATTCAGTGTTGCCAGATCGAGGGTAAACACTAAAAAGCCGTATCGTCCCCATTTAAATCAATATAAAGCGTACGGCTTTTTCACCCCAATCTGGTGACGCTGCATTCATTTACAGCATTTTCTTTCTAGATTTTTTGCGTGAGTAGTCGTTAATCACTTCATCGTAGTCAATGTTCCTCGTGAGGCGCTGCTCGATAGCTAAAGCAACCAATCGTTCTTGACCCATTGTTGCCTGAAGGTAATTTAAAACGCGTCTTAATGTAGAAAAGGAACGTTCGCCGGTGCAGTTTGAAGACGCGGCAGATAGGACCATTCAGATGGCTTTTTCCACATTCGGGTAAATTTCCAGCAGATCGTTCTGGTGAAGGAACTCACTCATTTCGTAAAAACTTAAAGTTTCAATGGTTTTCGGTGGCGGTGTTCGTTGTTCTGCCAGAAATATCTTCAAATGTAAGCACTCGTTGACTAACGACGCTTCAAGACCTTCAGGGTACGAACTAACTATATAGACTTAGAGCTTTATCTGAAATATACGCAGAATCACGAACGACGATCTCCTCTAAAAATCCGAAAAGAGAATGCAGATGCTCGTATTTGGATGCGTGTTCCCTCAGTTCAGTACTTAGAGAATCAATAATAATAATGAAGGTGTTTACACGAAAATTTTCCCTTCCAGTGAAAGAAACTTCTGTCTCTCTGGACTCTCCGGCTGCCAAAATTCGCCTTCTTTTTCAAGACACCCCGACTTCTCTTTCGCGGCGCCCCTCGAACTGCGGCGCCCCTAGGCCCGGGCCTAGTTCGTCTTATGGGAAATCCGGCCCTGACTATTTGCGCTCTTCGGTAAACCCCAAAATTATATGATTACCGATTGAGTGTAGACACCGTATGAGATAACAAAATCAAAAGGTTGTCCAACCGTTAAAGCTCTTCATGGGCGGTGCACACCGCCGTCAAAATTCGACAACGCTGTTCAAAAATTTGTCACATTAAATGAAAGAACCCTAATAATTGTTTCTATCCTAAAAACTGCAAAGTCCTATGAGCCCTGCAACGTTGTCAAATATTCCAGTAAAGTAGCGGGAAAACGAGATAATCCACCGCTTCGAGCTGCGCGAACGTGATTTTGCCCGATTTTGGAGGGAGCCCCAACAAAATTTTAAAGTGCAATGCTAAATTCAATTATATTAGCTGAAAATATAGCTGCCAGTGTTTTACTCACACAAATTTCGACGCCCTAGGTTATAAGCGCGGGGGTGAAACGCCCCTCCAAAAAGGCGGGGAAACGAAAACGCGATAATTCAAAATTTGAAAGTCCCGCTTCGCAACTTTAAGCTCGATGCGGCACCATTTAAAATTGTCCGATCGAGCTCAATCTTTTTGAGGGGTGTTTTCTAACCAAATGGAACAACTTTGAGGGGTGCGACGGTTGAAATTCAAAAATTCCCAAAATAAGGGACACCCTGCACAGTGGAGCGAGTCAATGGAAGGGGTTGGACATGGAATATTTGACTAAAAATGCAAAAGTTGAATGTTTCTAAAAAACAATGGTTTTTAATGTGTTATTTTTGTCTATTGTAGCGGGAATTCTTTTGATCGGGCACGATTTTGGTCTAAGAAACCTCTCTCGGTGAACTGACAGTCCGCATTTTAAGCGTGCTTTAACGCCTTGCGAAAAGTTTTAAGACTTCAGTTCAGATAATGGGCTAATTTTTGGAAATCTGTGGCCAGCCCATGATGGATAATTTAAAAACGATAAACGCAAGGATTATGACTAGAATGAGGAATCTGAAATCTTCACTGCATGGTCTAAACTTTAGACTCTAAACAGCTAAAGTTGCATTCGAATGATACGTCAATTGCAGTGTCTTTCCTGTAGTATCAACTGATTATGTTCGAGGGCTAAATGATTAATGCTCAAGATAAACTGACGTACAAAAAACGTAAGAGAAGTTTCCTTGCATTTTTTAATTCAATTCATTTTTTATTCAAATGTATTGTCTTCTTTTAGAAATGCAAAATTGATTAATTATTCAGTATATATTTTTGTTTTTTTGTTTTTTGTCGTTTTTTTTAAGATTTGCAAAATTATACTACAAAATAATATTTATAAAAAATTTCAGTTGAACGGACAAAAACCATGCCTTGAAATATTCAAGGTTCCTTTTCTCCACAAATTTATTTTTCTCGGTTTGCCGACCCTTCAAATTCAAGGGCGGATCCAGCAACATGGCAACCATGTCTTCTTCCCATTTGAACGTATGAGGAAGAATCGATTCTCGAGGGGGCCATGGCTCCTTGACTAATCGATTGTTTCTCACGCATTCAAATGGGAAGAATACACAGTTGCCAGATCGCTGGATCCGCCCATGCCTTCAATTACATAGACAGATTTAGCAGAGCGATATAACGTGTCGATTGCCGTCCGAGGACCTCTGGTTCCAAACAGACTCTGATTCAATGTATTTTTCCCATAAGCGCATTTTTGAACGGAAATTTAGGCAATTAAATCAAACAATTAATGCGAAACATATGAATTCTACCTCCTCCAAGATGCTTAATTCTGCCTGGTTCCACGGCTAAAACTGCCGAAATCAACTCCATATTACAGTTTAAACGATGCACTTGGAGGTTGGAATCACCCAAATTTTATGGTTGTTGTTGTGGAATGGGCGGGAATCTGGTGAGAATTTGCGTGATTCCATCCCCCAAATGCATCCTTTAATCTATACTATCTTATTGATTTCGGCAGTTCTAATCAAGGAACGAGGCATAATTAAGCATTTACAAGGACGTAGAATTCATACTTGTTAAAATGTCGCATTAATTTCTTGATTTATTAGTCAAAATTGCTGTTCAAAAATCCGCTTATGGGGAAATTACACCGAACCCGAGTTTGTTTGGAACCATAGCCCTCGGACGCACGGCAATCGATACGATATATCACTCTACTAAAACAGTCTATCATCAGACACCTCCTCTCCATTTAACGGACAGCTTTTACGGTCCTGAGGGTACGTATGTGTCCGCGTAAGGGCCACTGGCCACCGTCACACGTAAACGACACCGTGTAATTGTTTGTTCTTAAGCTAACCTATACAGTAAACAATGTTCGTACCTTGTTTAAGCTCGTCAGTGATCTGTTTCCATTGCCTAGACCAGCCACTGTCATTGACCGCGACCTGACTAAAATCCATGTTATTTTATCGCCTTAAGAGGTAGGTTTAATACAACCACGGGATGCTGAAACAGAAATAATAAAATGATTAGTTGTAGATTTTAAGCCTCAAAAAAATATTGGTGGCCAAAATCATTACGAATTATGTCGTATGTACAAATCGTTTGAGGCGAAGCGTGTGATTTGAGAGCATTGCAATTCGTCTATTTAAACTCATGAAAAGGGCTGAAAGCCAGAGAAAATATACGAGCCTGTAAATATTCGTTCACTTCAATCCGTCTCATGCGGCTCGAATCATTGAGTATAGAAAATAAAGGAACATTGCATAACGTATATACTGGCTTTGGCGTCGCGTGTAATCTGACAACACTGTATTTTGTCCATTTAAACGTATGTAAAAATGTCGAATTACTGGAGGTGCACAGTGCACTTCCCCTGCTCGATATTTTGCTTGGGTTTAAATGGACGAATTACAGCGATGCCAAATTTCACGCGACGTCACTGATTGGCATTACGTAAGAATGATTTGTTGAGCGCCTTCAATTGAAGATGTAGGCAAATACAGGTACCACGAAGTAGGAATAATTATTCACCCTCCCGATTTAAACGAGAGTTTGAGGTGATTCGATAACTGATTAACTTGGCTCTGAAAGGGGTAATTCTAGTGAACACTCAATTCCAGAGTTTGATTATAGTGGAGCTCTTGCAGACTTTTGCTACAGGTGATTGAAGAGGTCGTTCTTGCATGGAAACCTATAAAAATGACGATGAGTAAACACTAAAAAATATCAAAATTCACTCTCGGAATCAGGCTTAGTGGCGGAGCTACGCAGGTGCCATGGGAGATTCCTATCTAATTTAGTCATATCTTTGTTTCCGTAGAGAATGTGACAAATTGGACAGGAATCTCCCATCATACCTGCGTGTCCTGCGTAGCTCCGTCAGTGTGATCTCGCTGTTACATCTGTTTACTATGAGTTTATTACTGAATTTGAGAATTTTTTAGTTTGGTTTGCGTGATATAAGCTGGTTATTACATTAGATTTAACTGTTCATTTGCTTATAGTAAAAGTTTGCAAGAGCCCCATTTATAAAACATGCGTTTGTATTTTCGTTGTTTTGTTAAATTATATTTCACTAACCCCACTGTTTGCATATTCGGCACAATGTTTTAGGGTCGCGGTCAGTGGAGACTGGAGAAGCGTATAGTCTAACAACATTTCACTTTTTCCATTAAAACCCATGAAAAATATCGATTTTTATGGGAATCGGCGATGACCATCGAATTCGCCCTTTTGAATGGGTTCAAATGATTAAAATGCTAAGTAGCCAAATTGCACGCTCCGCCCATAGTGGCGCGGCCGCGGCGTAGTGCCCGATTTAGTAACGTCGTACTGTATCCATTTAAATCCCTGTAAAAGGTCGAATGCAAAGGTGTTCGCCGAACACCCAACATTTCGATCTTTTTCGTGGGTTTAAATTGACGGGCTGCAACGTTGCCGAATTGCACGCAACGCTACTGGCTCCGCCACTGGTCGCGGTCGACTGAAAGGCCTTTCACGTGAAGGAAGCTGCGGCCGACCGGCGACCGCCCGCCCATCAGTGATCCACGAAGCACATCAGTCATTCACGGGTAGTCAAAAAGTTATCTCGACACCAATCAGAGACTTTAACGGTGGGGAACAACAACAACGTGCCATTTTTCAACCATCACAAATGGTCCGTTGGCTAGAGATGTTTAATTTTATTTTGAGCTTTCACTACTCGTAAACGAGAAACCCACAGTTTTTTGACCATGTCACCTGAAAATTGCGACTCTTGAACTCATCGCAAATCTCTCAGAAACTGCGTCTCGATCAATTAGAGGCGATTATTCACAACTTTCGCGTGGCTTTACGGTAAGTCCGAGGACCAAAGTTTTTTAGGGCAATGAGCCGCCCTGGCATACTGAGCATTGTATAGTGGTTAACATCCTCGAATTGGACCTTTGCCATGCATTGCACAAAGGTTTGACAGTGGCGGATCGTGTAACTCGGCAACCGTGCTCCCCCCCCCTCTCCCGTTTAAATACAAGTAAATCAATCGTTTCTTGAGGAGGCTGCAACGATTATTTTAAGCTAAGTTTACATGGAAAAATTGAATTGTTGCCAAATCGCACGGGCTGCCTCTGGGTTTAAATGAACTACGCAGTCAGCATTGCTAGATTGCACGCTTCGCCGCTGTGCGAAAGATTATTTTCAACATGCGTGATGCGGGTAAGCATGACGTTACTTGCACGAAGTCAGAATAGGTCTGTTTGCAAACTTTTGCTACAGCGTTATGGAAGGGCGATTTCTGGGTAAAATCGAGTGTTTCACTTTTTCCATTAAAACCCATGAAACATATCGATTTTTATGGGAATTGGTGATGACCATCGAATTCGCCTTTTTGAATAAACAGCCCTTTTGAACAGTTTCAGTAAATGCTCTTACAAACAAAATTCAAAGATGGCGGCCGAATAGGCCCGTGGGATCAAAATGGGGAGATAGGCATGAAAGTAATGACTTTTGGAGGGGGGGGGGGTTCCGATTTTTTAAAATATATAGAGGAATATATGAGCTCCGATTTTTAAACAAATAAAAATGAACTATTGAGCCTCCCCTTATTCCCATGGTTCAGTAAGCTGTACCAATGGAGGGGGGGGGAGGTTGCCAAGTTGTGGCTTCGAAATCACGCGTCTTGTTCTACGACTAGATTCCAGTCGTTTACCATTCCGGCCGCTCCATCTACCACGGCGGCAGCAGCGCGCGGCGTGCAAGACAATTGACCTACCTTCTTTTACTTTTTTTTTTTTTTTTTTTTTTTTTTTTTTTTTTTCACCGACCGAGTTTCGAGAATAGTTTCAATGTCGCGAAAATAAAGAAGGGGGAAAATATCCTCCGCGATTATTACTTGGAAATCTGTTTTATTCGTGATTTTTATCAATGCGTACTTTCACTTGCGCACCGTGTTGTGTGAGGATGAAAGGACGTGATGAGACTCCAAATTCTGCGAGAAGAGCACATTACGAAAATAACAAACATTCTGTCTTTGTGTAACGAAACGACAATGAAGATGATTTGAAGAAGGACCAGAACCAAAATCAGTCGTAATCAAACGGCAAAGTTTCGTTTTTTCTATCGAATCTCCCCCTCCTCCTCTCAATCAATGAACGCTTATTACTTCAAGAAATTAAGAAGCTGAAAAAGTTTGACAAATGCACAAATTTCGGTTTTATTTCCTTGTAAAGAAAAAAAAAATAAAAAAAATGACGCGACTGTAGAAAATCTCCAAATGGAGCATGATACACATGATACAGGTCTCGAATTTCGTCGAAAGTAATTTTTTTTTTTTATTAGATTAGAAGTCCCATTATAAATTTGAATTCTCTCCCAGCCATTCTCGTCTCTTACGAGTTATCACCAATTAGGTAAGCAATTGCTTGACGAAAATCGGTGATCGTGCTAATTGTATAAGTTCGGAGCCCGTAAAATCGACAGTTCGTTATTTATTCGACGTTTTGGCGTAATCTTCGAGTACTCGATTCTTGCTGTCCTCATTACGGCATTAACTGGCGCAACATTAGTACGTAAAAAAAAACAAAAAAAACAAAAAACAAAACAAAAACCAGCTTTCCCTTTCATTTCGACTGTTCAAATAGCACTTTTTTGATGGGATATCGTTCGAGTCACATGTTCAGCAACGCGTGGATTCGTGGAACTCGTGTTTACGAGTGTGGTTTCATTTTCGATTCGATGCCCCTAACGCTTGGTTTTTTTTAAAAGTCGAATTTTGACCACGTATCATCGTGCATCAACATTCTGGCAACGGTGTATTATCTCCTTTTAATTGCATGAGAAATAATCGATTAATCGCGGGGCTATAGCCCCTTCAAGAATCGATTTTTTACTACACATTTAAATGGGAAGAATGGGCAATAGCCAGATTGCTGGATCCGACTATGTCCTTCAACTTGAAAGTCAGCATTACAGTTTATCGAAAGGTAAATCCACGTTATCAAGTAGCAGCGTAAAGCGCCTTCAACAAAATTCCCGCAACACGCTGTTCATAAGAGGAAACCCGTGTGACTTTGCAACTTTACTGCGATCGGTTATCTTGAGTTTATGGGGTTCATTGGAATGCCAGCTTCAGAAGACCTTTTTCTTGGTCTTTGATTTCACTCTAACAGTGCTGCTTGATTAGGCAAAAAAGATTTACACTTTGTACTAAATTGTATGGGAAATTTGTATTTTTTTTCTGTTAAATATGGCAGAACTGCACTCGGAATAACATTTGTCCATACGAAACCACGCAGAAAGGTCAATTAGATTTGAGTCTTCCTGAATACATTAAGTATGTTTTTTCGTCTGTTTTGTCAAGGTATATGGAAGAACAGGTATGGACAGGAGGCGGGGTTTAAGGGGCTTTCGAGTTTTCCCGCCAAATGATGACGACACGCTTGCTTTGGCGATGACGTAGCCGTCACCTACTGCAGTAGCGAGAGATGGGGATAGCGGGAGAGTGAGTGAGATAGTTTGAAACGGTAGGCGAGTTTTATCGCGACCGTCTAGAACATCTGTGACGTAGCCGTCACCTACTGAGATAGGCTCCGCCTCCTGTCCATACCTGTTCTTCCATATACCTTGCTGTTTTGTTTACAACATGACCATCAGCCAATTTACTTGGCTTCTAGGCTGGTTTTCTTTTTTTTGCATTTTTTATAGATAAATCTAATGCAGATGATTTTACAAATTTTTTTTCTTAAAAAATGTTTGCTAAATCAGAGGCTTTTAATTGAGATAATGTTTTTTTTTTTTTTAAAAGTTTCAAACAGTAGGCTTCTTATACAGAGTGACTGTAAAAAAAAGTCCCCATTCAGAGGTTGGAATGGTTGACGCTCGAGAAATTGAAGGGGCTTTTTTTTATCATTAGAGAGAAAATTTCTTCACAAACCTGCGATGAAGTCGACTCGAAAGTAAGAATACATGCAAATGAGGTAGTAATAAAGACCATCAATCTTGAGGCTTGGGTTGACGATTAAAAGTGTACTGCAAATGGAAGAACTTCCTTCAATTTCTCAAATTGCGACCAACATAGCTGAGTTGGTCTGAGCGGGAACTTTTTTTTTACAGTCACCATGTGTATCAAATAATTATTGTAAAATCGTGAAAATGTCGCAATGGGGCAGTTGAAAGGGTCTGAAATGTTATGTGTTTTTATGAAGAAAATGAAAGTACTTGGTGAGCTGAGAACAAAGATGCCTTTATTTTCTAATTAAGTCCCATTGTTCTGGAGATAAGATTTTGGCCCAAAATACATTGTTTTAAATGTGAATTCCGCGTAGTTATGACGTCACTACGCACACGATTTTTTGCAACTTTACACGTTTGTACTTCCAAAACTGGAACATTTAGGAAAAACCAAAGGCAACCATTGTTCTCAGCTCATCAAGCATTTTCATTTTCTTTATGAAAAACACAACATTTCAGACCCTTGCAACTGCCCAATCAGCACCGCAGACCTCGTCATTTACTATATTATAAGGTCCTGTCTGGTAAAATGATTACCCATCTCTTGGCAGATTATATATATATAAGGAGGTCGAGGTCCTGGACAAAGGACATGTCCACGTATTGTCTCTTCGCTGCTCTCTTAAATTCGCTTTGCGCATTGTAACCCCGTTTTAGGCCGGTTAGAACTTAACTGACAAGGGGAGTGCACGAACCCGGACCCTCGAAATTTGATCAAATTTTCAGGATCAGTAGTTCATAAGAAACTATTTTACACATGTTTGGCCGTTTTTGTGAATAGGCCTTAGAAACGGAGAAAAAAAGTTGGCTGCGCGTGTGACCTCAAATAGCTGCTACTGACCATCCCCGTCATGAAGCGGCAGCGTGGCCGAAGGGACAACGTCTCTAACTCCGGGACAAGAGGTTGGTGGTTCGAGTCTAGCTCCGACCACTAGATTTTTGCACTGCGCGTTTGCACCGACATATTCATTTTCTCTATGTTTTGACAATGTTGCCGTGTGCACCGAGCCACTTTCTTTTTTTTACAAGTAAGAATTATGCAAAAATAAACATTGAAACGACACAGCACACGTTCTCGCATAGATGGGAGGGGGGGCGGTATCATTGCCAATATTAGAATAGGAAGAAAGTAGAAGAATCGATATAAAAAAAACAAAAATTTATTATAATTATTCGTTTTCTCATTCAAATTCATTTACATTTACTCACTTTTTTTTTTTTTTTTTTTTTTTTTTTTTTTTTTTTTACTTACGTACTTCCACGTTTTTCATGTACAACAAAATTTTAAATCCTACAACCCTGCAGTCAGTGGCGGATGGGAGAGGGAGGCAAAGGTACGTGCCCTCCATCCACCCCCAAGCCTCAAAGGTTGCCTTTTTTCAACAGAAAATAGCCCTCAATTTCTTCCTGCAACGCTTCAAATTTAAAACATTCATGGGCGAGCCCCCCTCCCAAGAAAAATTTTCTAGATCCGCCACTGCCTGAGGTTGAAGGCACCAAAAACGTCGTGTAGAAATTCCCGGAGTTCCATACTGGTGAGACAGGAAAATCGTATTTATCATGGTTTTTTATCGATTCTTCTACTTTCTTCCTATTCTAATATTGGCAATGATACCTCCCCCCTCCCATCTATGCGAGAATGTGTGCTGTGCCGTTTCAATGTTTATTTTTGCATAATTCTTACTTGTAAAAAAAAAAAAGTGGCTCGGTGCACACGGCAACATTGTCAAAACATAGAGAAAATGAATATGTCGGTGCAAACACGCAGTGCAAAAATCTAGTGGCCGGAGCCAGACTCGATCCACCAACCTCTTATTCCGGAGTCAGAGACGTTGTCCCTTCGGCCACGCTGCCGGCTCATGACAGATATGGTCAGTAGCAGCTATTTGAGGTCACACGCGCAGCCAATTTTTTTTCTCCGTTTCTAAGGCCTATTCACAAAAACGGCCAAACATGTGTAAAATAGTTTCTTATGAACTACCGATCCTGAAAATTTGATCAAATTTCGAGGGTCCGGGTTCGTGCACTCCCCTTGTGAGTTAACGAGTAGAGTTTTTGTGTCACTGGTTATTTTGCTTACTAGCCTACACCAGTGGCCGTTTGTGCGATTTGTCAACAATGCCCCCTCCCCCATTCAAACAAATAAAATCGATTCTCCAGGAGGCTGTGGGTGCAATGCAGAGATTTTCCTTGATAAATATACTCGAGCATCAGAGTCGAATTGAATGAGCAAAATTGCAATTCAGAGACGCTCTCTGCAATCTAGCAATGAGGCTTTTGCAAACTTTTGCTACAGGCGATTGGAGAGTTGATTTTTGTAGGAAACATCTATAAAAATGACGATGAGTGCACTAACAAATTACAAAATTCACTCTCAGAATCGGGATTAATGGCGGAGCTACGCAGGTATCATGTAAGATTCCTTCTCTCTATTTTGAGACATATCTCCGTATTTCCGTAGAGAAAGTAACACATTAGATAGGCGAATCTCCCTTGATACCTGCGTAGCTCCGCCATTACGATCTCGGATCTTGCCGTTCCAGCTATTTCCTGAGTTTATCACTGAAATTTAATTTTTTTTAGTGCGATTTTCATGATTTTCGCTGGTTTTTAAATCAGACTTAACTATTCATTTGCCAGTAGCACAAATTTGCAAGAAATGCAAGGGCCTCATTCTTAAAAAATCTCGAATTTGTCCCAACTTAGCAACTTATTCGACTTAGCAATTATAACTCCTTGATGTTCGCCTAGAGTACACATCACTGTGCATTTCCAGAGCGCATACCTGAATTGCAAACCCGTGTATAAATCTCACTTGAAAATCCCTTGAAGCTTCCTCGAAAAATGTCAAGGTGTTTTGGATCAAGGTGTGTTTCTGAATCGCAAATTGAATCTGGAGGACGGTTCAATTCCAGGCCCGAAACAAAGGATATCTCAAGGAAAGTCTCTGCAGTCTGTTGCAAACTTTTGCTACAGCGTGGCGGAGGATTGATTCGTAAGATCGCGTGAAAATCACATTGTGAGCTTTGAAAAGTCTCATAATACACTCACAAACTCAATAAAAGCTCTTTTTAAGCAAAATTCAAAGATACCTGTCGAATGAGCGGGTCACATAATGGGGGAACCCCTTCTAATTGCAGCAATCTCTACGATGAATCATTTTTCTCAGCAAAGAAAATGCGATTAGATGGGACTCCCCCTGTCCCCCATTATGACCCAGCTCCTCCATCCAACCGCCATCTTTGAATTTGGTTTAACCTACTAAGGGCCAGGTTAGTTCAAAAGAATGTCACTCTTCCGTTTATATAGGGAAGATAGTTAACTGTTCGTACTCGGGGGAGTTGGAATTGCCTATACGATACATTGAAGGCGCCCAAAGAAATCTTATCTTGTAAGTGTTTTCATCGATATTCGCGTTTGAAGACTGAAATAATGTGAAATAGACTAAATAAAGAAAAAAACGAGTATACCTACTCGGATCTGGCCCATAAGAGCTTTAAATGAGAATGTATTGAGTTGTTGAGTGGTTTTTAAGACTTTTCGATGCTTTCAACGTGATTTTCACGCGATTTTACACAAGAATCGATGTTTCATAACGCTGTAGCTATTGATTGTTATGGACCGATTGCACTCAGTCAAGAATCGATTGTTTTGCTCATATTCAAATGGAAAAGTTGCATGGTTGCCAAGTCGCGTGAACAGCCTCGCTACAGGCTTCATCGATACATGGATTTCTCTGAATATGATTTTTGTTTGTTTAATCTTTAAAAAAAAAAAAAAAAAAAAAAAAAAAAAAAAAAAAAAAAAAAAAAAAAAAATGATATTTTCTTACAGAAACCATAGAATTTGATTAACTTTGAGCACCAAAATGAACGATTACACACATTCTAAAGCTATCTTACTATTTATTGATTATAATTTTGATTTTAATTCTTAAAGTTTTCTTGAAAATTCCATGTTTGGATCCACTGTGCGCCACTGGCCGTCAAATCAGTTGTCCTAGGCAAAAGTTTGGATAAGCTCCATCGCAGGGATAATTTGATGATCCAATTTTGAAAATTAGTCAGAACGCAGGATTGTTGTGTAACTTTGTGCGCACTTTGCACAGAGTGCAGTATTCGCTGTGTCCCGCATTAGCTCGAATTCATAGAGGACACATTTCGCTGACAAAGTATCAGCTCAGCAAGTCTCAGGAATCTGATTATTGAGGGCGAGCGAACTATGATGTGACAGCCACATTCAAATTGTAAAGTGATGACACTTTTAAAACATTCGCGCGTCTTCGTAGGAATTTGAAGCAACGTTTTACATTATAAAATTTAACAGGACATCATTAGTCAAGAAGCTGAAAGTGACCTCAGCAAAAATGTAAAGACTTTAACTTTAGTATTCAATGGTATTGGCATTTAAGTACGTTGGGAATTAATTGTTCGGCTCATAAATCACACATTGTTTGTATACGATAATAAAATAATCAATAAGCACATGGGGTAGACATTATCGGTGTGACTTGCTGTAAAGTAAATCTAAATGATTTTCTTTTTCCTTGTAGCTGCATCAATATAAATTATATTGGCGTTAAAATATACATAAATCATGCGTCTACTTAAACACCGATATGGCAATGTAGTATTGACACGTGCCCGTTCCCCTCGATCAGAATTCCCTGTTATACATGTTGATGTTGAGGCACAATAGACGTAAACGCAGATGCACGTCGTGAAATTCGATTTTTCGATGCTTCCTCAACAAGAATCTTTAGAAATTATTAGATCCTCTCACGGTAAAAACGTATGACAACCAGTGGCGCCGAGTGTCATCTGGCAATACTGCGAGTCCTCCATTTAAACTCTGTAACTATATCGAATCTGCCATGCGCACTGTGCACTTCTTGAATTCCATTTTTTGCATGGGTTTAAATGGATTCATTGGGTCCTTTCAATCCCACGCCCGAGTATATTCGTTTTCTGTGACTATATCTGCCTCACACAATTTCAGTTTTTTAGTCACAATAATTGCTGCTCCAAATTGTTAAACTTTTATTAAAAACAAAGCTGTCTCAAGCGCCTTCAATCAAGTGTGAATGCAAAATCAGCTCCCTGGTGTAGGAACATTTAACTACCCACTTAATTTGAGCGAACAAACACATCGAACTCGGGAGCGGGGTGGGTGGTGATATTTGTAATTTAAGATTAAAACGAAGCAATGGGTAACTGTTTATCAGAGAGATTTTCAAATGGTTAACTTCAAGACTGGTCTAAAAAGTAATGGTTATGTTAAGAAACTATCTCATTTTCCAAAAAAGCTGTGGAAACTTTGACTTTTCTTCTTCTTATCATTCACTGTTTTAGAGTCTAATGAGCATATCTCATATGTTTTAAAAGAAAAATACACATGATTAGAAACAGAGCAATATGAAAACAGGGTCTACGCGCAGGATCTTACTTGGGTATCCAAGTTACAAAAGAGCTTAAGAGCTCGTTTCAGAAGTGTAGGCAGAGCTCACAAATCTTCGACGAATATTCAATTTACATTCCTACATTTTCATTAATATCGACTATGCAATATGAGAAATAACGAAGAAAAAGAATGCCAAAGATTATCGGTTGAACTTTGCCACCACTTCTGAAACGAAGATGAAGAGCAACTAGCTATAGCGATAGGAAGGATTTGTGGAACGTAATATTGAAACTTCAAGGAGGTAGCCATGAAAGAAATCTCTTATGGACATTTTACAAGGGATCAGTTTGTTTGCCTTACATTTTTTAACCTTAAAAAAACCAGTTGTAATTAATCCAGTGGAAATTGATTTTAAACGAAAGTACAAGTATTTGAGAGTGGCTACCTAGACACAGAAATCGATTTAACTGTTTCTTGTGGAAGGAGTTGCACGATAAAGAAACCGACACATGCAAACAGAAACAAGCAAATTGTTCTCACTTGGATTGTTGCAATGAAATCCTGTGTCCAGATAGCCACTCTAAAACACTTGCTTTTTCGTGCAAAACAAATTTCCATTATAGGTTAATTACGATTTTTTTTTATTAAAGGTTAAAAAATATGAGGCATAAAAAAAACCAGAGTCAGATCGCCCATGCTGTCAAACTTTGAGATAGGACCTATAACATTTATCAGCCTCTCTATTGCTAAACCTCGTTGTTGTATTAAGGGTACCATTGTCCATTATAGCGACTCTCCGACCTTTGTGCGATCGCCAATTCATTTCATTCCGCGCGTAACGTTGAAGAGATGAAGTGCCTGATTGTGATTATAATGAGACCGATCTAGACAGAATCTAGTCACGCAAAGAGTCGGCTGAACTCCGCGACATCGTAACTCGAAAAATTGAGTAATCTCCCGTTTTACGAGAAACGCTCAAAGTTTGTTGTTTTTTTGGTTGTTTTTTTATTCGAATGTGTGTAAGTGAGTGTGTTTCTTTTTCATCAAAGATCCCCCCCTCCATTTTTTCCTTCGACGCGCACGCAGACTTGTATCATTCATTAAAATAAAGAAGCGAAATGTTTCTTCGTCCGTTAAAGTCATCATCTGAATGAAGCGAGAATCTATAACCGGATAACCCGATCTCGTTGAGACAGTTTTAGTCAATGAGATTTAGTTGTACAGTATAACGCTCTAACGCGTTTGACGTATAATGTAATAGTATTTAACGAGGTCGACCACGCACCGCGCCGGTGTGCAATTTGACTCGCATGGTGAGGAAGGGAAGGTGAGATCGTTTCCCTTCTTTTCCCTTTTTTTGACATTTATTTGCGTAATGTGATTAACTCTTCTAAAACAAATGGGGAATGGCGGCACGAGGCAGATAGAGCCTTAGCTTGAAATTTGGCATCGTTGGATTTTATTCAGTTAAACCCTCATAAAAGTGCTAATTCGAGAGTCCTCATCGACACCCGGTCCCGGGTAGTTCGATATTTTCAGTAGGTTTACATGGACAAAATTCGATATATGTTGTCACATTGCACGCCACGCCAGCCACTGAAGGCAGGTGGGCTCAAATAGTTTTGACAATAAGCGATATGCCTGCTAGGTCAACTGACGAAAGGGTTTCCTTTTCGAAAGTTTCCTGTAAAGCACGTTATATTGGTCCTTTGATTACGTACATACCTATATAAAAGTTTCCCCCTTTTTTAAGAAATAAAATAAATAAAAAAAGACTCCCCTCGATTTTAATTTTTCAGCCCTCCGCGAGTTGCCACCCTTCAAAATTAGGTAATTATGAATTTGATTACTTTTTTTTGGGCTTAGATAATTAACGCACACTGATTTTGCCATCTTCGCCGATAAATTTTCAAATTTCGTATCCCTTCTCCTGCAGCGTGCCACCCGGGGCATCGGTGACCACGTACCCCCTCCTCCCCCTCGGCACGCCCCTGCAGATACACTTGGTAAATATTTAAGTTTAAATGAGCAAACAGGCAATTAAATGTACGTCAGTGGCGTGGTTTGCAACCTGGCACCGTTGCATTACGCGTCCATTCAAATCTACAAAAATGGTCGAATTCGATTATGATGCCCATTAAACCCATAAATGTTTGATGAACCATCATGATACAGAACAAGAGAGAAATAGTGTTGAACGGGTTCTCTAAATGTCGGCTCGTATATTCAAATTCCTCTGAAGCCCGCGCAAAACGCTTTTAAATTATTTAATGGGTCATTTGGAGCAGACGCGCATCGGTCACTGTGCATTACTACAAAGCGGGCCGAAAAACAACTCTCTGAATATTTAGAAGCTATCATTAAAACTTTTGAACATCTTTGACTTCATACCAAAAAAAAAAAAAAAAAAAAAAAAAAAAAATCTGAAAAAAAAACAAAACAAAACACCAATGTTTATAGCCATACAAAACCACTCTTAACCAGAAAGTACAAAAAGGTGTGTTAAACTCTAGCAGTAGCGCACCGAGAGTTTCTTAATATCTCTCTCTCTCTTTTCTCCATTAAAAAACGTATGTTAGACAAGGATGGACAACGGGATAAAACCCCCTCTTTCTGTCCTTTTCCTACTTATACATTCAAACGGGAAATTAGAGAGATGGAAGAGATCCTGGTTGCGCCAGTGAACTCTGAATTACAGCATAAAAAAAGTGTAAAAAAAATTATTTCCCGACAAAATTGATTTCAAAGTGGGTTGCATGCAAGTTATTTGCCGTATGGCGTGAATTGAATGATATTCCCAAATTCAACGGTGATTCAACGGTGATTCCATCGGCGGACAAAAAGATTACAGCCACTGGTGTATTTTTACGTGCTTTCCTGATCCTGCTCGACGGATCTGTTCGATTGTATCGTAATGTCCGCCGTTGCGGAAATTGGAGAATCCCTTCGCCGTTCCGGCGACATCGAGCGCACACTGTCTTACTCTTGCATTCAAATCGCCCGATAACAACGAGATTTAGGACAACAACTATAGAAGCATTTTTACGGTGGATTTAATTCTGCGAGATTTTTGCCTGTATAATCACATCAATGGATAAGATACACGTGAAGGTGTTCACATAGGTGAAACTAGGAATTTTTTCTAAGGGGGGGGGGGGGGGGGCTGAGCTGGCAAAAAACTGATGACCTCTTTTTTTTTAATTTTTTGTGTGTGCTTTTCATGCGTTTGATCCAGGATAACTCTGACCATCAAGATCCTTGATGCCCCTTTTTTTCTTACTACACAGGCAAATTTTGGGGGGAAACGCAGTTTTTGCTCCATAAATGCTCCATCAGAGCCGAAATTTTGAGATGTGGACAAATCACATGGCCAAGTGTCTAAACGTTTTATGTTTCCAAAATTTTCTGGGAGGGGCTTGGCAGACCTCTATCCGAAAAGAAGGATTAGGACCGGTGAGAAACAGGCGGATTCAGAAATTAGTCTCTCTTTCTCTTAGCCCATTTGAACGCATGTACTAGAAAAGAATAGAGGAAGGGGCGAAAGTCACGTGTCAACCCCTCAGTGGCGTAGCTTAGAATTTTTCAGGAGCGGGGGTAGGCCGTAGGGTCTGGAATTCGACAATTATCAAGGGGGAGGGAATCCGAGGATCAAAATTTGATAAAATGTTTCCGAAAACGTAAAAAATTAACTCCTTTCGGGGGCAAACTTCAATGTCAAGAGGGGATCTACCTACATCCCACTATGGTCTAAGATCGTGAGATAATTGGCCAAAAATCAGAAAGTAAATTTCTCATAAATTCATCGTTTATAAATATTCAAGACTAATTTTAATCACCGAAAACACTTAAAAAAAGTAATTTAAACCTAGAGAGAGAGAAATGTATTCTACTCACTATAATGACGGTTTTTATATTACAGTCGACAGCTCCTCATCTTGAATTGTATCGAGTCGCCAAGAAAAAGATCAGGCACTAATCACGGCGATCGAAGTTGTAAACAAACAAAAAAAAAACAAAAAAAAAACAAAAAAACAACAAAACTTGGGCTTAACAATGAAGACAAAGCCACGAGATGGAAATTTGATGTTCGAGACGATTCAGTAAACCATTAAAAAAAAAATCACGGCTGAAGTTCGGTGGAACGCAACTGAAAGGACACGTCTATGTCTAAAATTGCAGAACGAAAGAACTAAGTATAAAATTGAACAAGTGGGCGGAGGACTTTTAAAATAAGATAAGGAAAACCGAGAATCCTCTCCGAAGCTTGTCAACTAACTGGACGCAACCACGAGCCACGCTATAAACACCGGTATCAAAGCGGCTGCGGCCGCGGCATGGCGTGGCGTGGCTGGGCGGGCGAGGCGCTGGTAAGGCAGGCGGCGGAGGCCGAAATCATGGCAAAACAGAAAAATCTGACTTCCGCCGAAGACGCTGCTTTCGGGCGCGCGTGAAAAATGCACGACGCGTGTATATTCGTATATCGATGAAGAATTGGCACAAAAATTAAACAAGGAAAAGCGCATAGAGTAAGCAAAATGCAGGCCGAGTGTGATCACTCTGTGCTCGCGCCCGAAGCGATTTTCTCGCGTCGCGTCGCGCCGAACCTTACCGGTCACCAATCACCAATCACCAATATGTTAAGTGTTGAGTGTTGAGCGTAGCGGCGCCGCGCATCGGGCGTCGGTCCATCCACGGATGGTCTTCGGCTTCCAGGAGAGAGAAAGAGCGAGAGAGATGCGGAGTATGAGTAATAATGAGAATGCGTCGTGACGCGGAATTGGAAGGGGGCTGCGAGCGAGAGAGAGAGATAGAAGGGGGGTGGAGGAGAGAGAGAGATGCTATCGAGAAGATTTCGATTGCCGAACCCAAACCAAACAACCGAATTGTCCAATTCCCAATACTTACTAGTCATGCGACGTGCAGTCCGCGATGCTGCCGCTTTGCAGACATTTTAATGAGATGCCATGAAACTCGGGGGTGAACGCAAAGATTACAGATGTAAGAACGTTCATGTGACATTGCTAAACTTCTCAACTGAGCTGCTATAACCTTTTAGCTCACGGATGGGTTTCTCATTGCGTTGAAATTGGGGATCCTATAAAATATGGACCGAGCGGCAGCACTGTCGTGCACATTGCAAGCACACACTTGAACTGAGATTCGCGGGACACGAATAATAATAAAAATCGAGAGCAACCGGTTCACAGCGTTGCCGGTTTTGCGTGAGTGGGGCTGATGCATACTTTTCCTACAGGCGGGCGATCACAGGATCGATTCGTATGTAAAAACCTCCAAAAATAACGTTCGTATAGCACTAAAAACTTACGAAATCAACTCCTGAAAAACTCATCAAATATGTTTTTAAAACGAGCGACCACAATGGTGGTGTTGAACACTAAAAATAGGAGATTCCCATCTAATAGTTCTGTCACTCCATCAAGAAGTGGCCAGTAAAAGACGCCTTTCTCTTGGGACTGCCCTAGCAAAAACGGTCCATATACAGGTCCATAACCAATTCCGCATGCAGAGTATAGATATGTATGGATCTATATTGATTTGAATGGATATCGTATGGATCTTTAAGGATATCTATACCTTTATCCTTACAGATCCACACGATATCCATACTTTATGGGGAATCGGATATGGACCTATGCGGACCATTTTTATCAGGGTGGTGTCACTATAGATGTCACTGTGCTATTAAGTGGTTGTTAATCACTCCTCTGGTAACCGGTTACTCTGTGAATCTGCCTTCTTAGCAAAGAGAGAGTGACGAAATTAACACGGGAATCTCCAAGTATTAGTGCTTAACGTCGTCATTACGGTCACACGTTTAAAAGCATTTTATGTGTTTGGGAGTGGATTTCGTAAGATTTTAGATCTACCATCGTTATTTTTGAAAGTTTTTATATCTGATTCGACCCTTAAATTGACCGAAGCAAAAATGTGCAACAGCTCCATTTAAGTAATGGCATTCCAAAACTTAAGGTGAGTCTCTTCAGCGTTTGGTGCTGATTTCTGATATACCAAAGCGCTACCTTTCCATTAATGTCAAATTACAGGCCAGATCAATGTTTATTCAATAATAATACGGAAAGTCAGGCGCGGTAATCAACAATCATCTGAAGAATGTCTCAGCAAGTTATTCCGTCAATAACTTTTTGAAAATACTTTACCCTTTCAGTGCCAAGTTAGTCAGAGTATCGATTGCGCGCTCCGAGCAAATCTTGCGAGTAGATAAATAGTCCTACCCCGCGGTACTTGTTTTTGCCTACACTGTCGATTGAAGGTGCTCAACTAAGCGTTCTGTTGGAATGTCTTCTTTTCGACGTTATTTTATTTTCAATTAATTAATGCTGAACCATGTGAAACAGATTAAAGTTAGATCAGAATATGACCAGACTTGATGCTTGAAGGGTAAATGTTGAAATTACCAAACAATGGTGTATCGCATGTCGGTACTAGAATCGATTTGCGTTAGGACGATTCCAGGGTTGATTAGTTCGAACCGTGGACACCACTTAGCGCTGTTCTAAAAGTCAACAGTTTTTGTCTAAAATTGACGAATTTACGCTAAAAGGACAAACTTGAGGAACGTCAGCACCTGCGAGCATACCTACTACAGGTAGATATCCTGAAAATGTCAAACTGACACACTTAAAATAAAGCCGGAAATTATGAAATACCAAAATTCCCATAAGCCTCAGTGAGTGCGAGTGAAGCGGATAGACATATTATCACTCGCACCCACTCTCACTCACTATGCTTATGGCGAAATGAATTTCATAAATCACGGATTTAATTCTATACCAATTTTGCTCGTTTTGGGCTCAAAAAATCCACAAAGAAATTTCGCAGGTGCTGACGTTCTTGGGTTTCGAGCTTTTGCTTTGTTTTAAATTTAAAATGCCAAAAACACGACTTTCCCCGAAAGCGACTAGTGGCGCCATCCATCGGATTGAAATCTGGAAAAGTTTCGTCTGGAATCACCTTAATCTGTTTTTAGGTTCTTTCAGCCTTATTTTTTGGTTATTTCACGAGATATTTTACATAGACTATAACGACTGATTTTTCTTTTTTCCATCATACTCATCGTAATTTTTGCTGGTTTTTACGGGGAAAATGATTATTGAATCGTATGTAGCAAAAGTTAGCAAGAGCCATATTGTATACTATTTTTGTCCACCGCACCGGTGGAAATCTCCGTTGAATCTTGGAATCCCATGAAAATCATGAAAAACGGCAACGCCGGTAGGAAGACGCATGGGCCACGGTCGCGACGGCTACACTTATTGCTGACGTCATGATCTAAGATTTAGAGTCCCTGAATATGGGCCACGAACTTAATCTTCGAATTCGTTCATGCGGTCGACTCCTCTCAAATACACAATGAAGCGTCGTGACTATACTCCCAAAACAATTTTTCTTCAAGGTACTTAACGCTGGTGAAAACCACCGAAAATAACTGCGTTTAGAGACACTAGAAACTTTTAGAGTCCACTCATCAATCGAACAAATGTTGTTTTTTGTGTATGTTTTGTTTTTGTTTTTTAACCCTTTCGCACACGAATTATGAATAAAGTGTCACTGTAATCTGAAACCTATGCCATTAAATTAGACGATTTTTTCTCATATGATTTCATGTGCGAGTCAATTTTTTCGAATTTCCATAAGGCTCCATGTAAAATGTCGTCCCCTATATGGGACATGGGACACTGTGAGCGAAAGGGTTAAGAAAAATGAAGCGAAAATGACGACGTATAACGCCGTGCCCCGACGGTACCGCAAGAGAACCCACCACTGAAAAAATAAAGTCTAAGCACAGCTGAGGCAGCCTTTTAAAGGAGCTTCTCAGAGCAAAAGTAGCTCGCTGAAATCAAGATGGCGCCTGGCGGTTAAGCGGCTGAAAATAAGTATAAATAACTATATATATTCTGAAATTATTAAACAAATGCTTCAATATTATGTTCGGTTAATTTTCATTGTATCACACAAACAGCTCACTTTTACAAAAGCAGCAAAGTAACCAACCTCGATACATGCGAAATAACGCAGCTCAGCCCTAAGCTACTGAGAATTTTTTTAACTCATTTTTGAAGGCAGTAAAGAAGATAAAAGACGAAAAAAGGGTACATTTTTTAGTAAAATGTGAATAGTAAGTTCTTGCAGGAAAAATATACGTTAGTCGATCCGCAAGGTCCTTAAAATTAAAATTTTCTGCAGCTCTTAATTAGATGATTAGTCTAAAAAAACGACTACAGTAACATGATCATAAAAAGACGCGACTTCAGATTAATTCCCGCATTGAGTGACCAGCCTCCTTCTCCACAAGACCCTCCAAAAGTGATACTATGTAACTGCTTGTGAAAAGGGTGAGGAAAGCGGAGAAAGGGGTAAAAATTGTGAGGGGGGGGGGACATTAAATTTCCAATTCTTATTTTATGCTCACGAGAACCGACTTTTGCGCGAATAAGGTTTAAACTGCCTCTAAAGCTTGCCTCGGTGAATGTAAATAGTATTCTTGCGAGAACCCCGAAATTCGCAATTAATAACGTTTTAAGCCAAGTTTTTCAAGATTGCCCTGAATTGTTATTTTGACAATTATTTCAAAGAGACCCAAGTGAACTTTTATGCTCTTTCAATGTAATTAGTCCAGTCCACTTTGGCCTCTTAGTGGAAGATAACGGCGATAAAAACACTTTTTTAAGCAGTTCTGAGCCCCCCCCCCCCCAATCGCAAACCCGGAAATCGTTGTTGGTTTTTTTTTTTTTTTTTTTTTTTTTTTTTTTAAATGGAAAATTATAAGTTGCGACCACGGCAATTTCATCATCATTTTACGGAAGCATAAGGGTCTCATCAAAGGTCAGGCAAGCGCTAACAAAAACTGAAGAAGAATGAGAATGATATACACATCGTAGATGACCGATTATGGCAAGGAAGGCGTTTGTCGCTTCTCCGAGAAATGGAAGCAAAAAACCGAACTTTTTCAGCGCAAAAAAACTGAAAGAAGGGAGTTTCTGACGTTAAAAGCTAAGAGAGTAGAAAATATTGCATGGCTATGTTCTTTTTTTTAAGTTAAACATATCGCATTTTTGCATTTTTAATCATCTTAACAATTTTATTGTAACTGCTATTTTTGTGCTTATCGCAATGTTTCATCCACACTTATTAGAAGTAGATATCCGATTTTCAATTTATATGAAAGCCACCAAAATGGCGTATAAAAATAATTTCCAAAGATATCTTATTGGAAGGGGGTGTCCCAAAGAAAGGTAATCTTACGGAGAAAAAGCAGAGAGAAAGCGCCATCTTGAACTCCTGGACAGACAACAAGCCGCAGTAGCAATTACATTGGTCACCAATGAAAAACTTTTACCAGGGTAGGAGTGTGATATTTATTGTAAATTGATATAAACTTTATTTGGCAATATTTTTTCATATATTGCTATCACAAAAGTGCCTCCCTCATCAGGCAAGCATGTGTGTCCAGGGAGAGTTATTATAACTTAAAGAAACATTTGGATGATGAAATTCAAATGATTAAAAAAAAAAAAAAAAAAAAAAAAAAAAAAAAAAAAAATACAAATAATTAAAATAAAAAAAATCAACACATCAGATGTTGTTCATCTTCGTAAAGTTTAAACTGTTATGTGTCGAATTGTGATCACTTTTAAAAACTAACCAGTTTAGCGCCTTCAATTACTGATATAGGCAAACACAAGTCCTCGGAGTAGGAATATTTATCTACCCGCCATACCCGCTTGATTTGAGTAAGCGCAATGTGGCGACAACGGATTCTCTCAATTTAAACATACGTTAAATAAATCAATCTTCAAGGGATTCACTGAATCCATGAGAAATTGATACTTCTGCCTAGCTTACATTCAAATGGCAAAAATACATGGTTGCTGTAGATAGCCATCACGAGTCATCACACTGCGATGTCGTCGTATTCAGATTACCGCCCCAAAGTAAAACAAATGTCGGAAAGAGACAAGTAAAACCATCCAGCGGATTGAAAGATCCCCCCCCATCATTGGCTTTCTCCTGGGATCACCTCAAAGAAAGTAAAAACCAAGATATTTCACTTTTTTGTTTTTTGTTTATTCGCTTGTTTAAAATGTACGACGGAGGTGTACGGACGGAAGTAAATAAGTTGCCGGAATTTGGTCATGATTTCAATTTTCTATTTCAAACGATGTATAGAGAGACTACCAGGAGAGAACTATACCAGTAGAAATAGCCCCCCCCCCCCCTAACACTCACCGATATGATGAAGGCCCTGCTCATCAGCCGCTCGACCGATGGCATCATTCTATATTGACTCGTTCCGGTCTTCGGCCTGGGTGCGGAATCAGCAATAAGCTCAGCTTAATAGATTAGATAGAGTGCAGTCAGCATTTCCACGGATAACAATAGGGCACGATTCTCATCGCGTGAGCGCGAAATCATTGAACTAAGAAACGCGCACTCGAGATATTTGGCTTTTAGAATCATCAGGAAAAGCGTAAATAATTATCAGAAGGGCAACTTAACTTACAATTAGTATTCGTTTGGAGCTCCATGCCAATCAGTAATTTTATCAGAGTGGACTGTTTTAGTAGAGCGATATATTGCGATCAGTGATTGGCAAAAATCACTTTTTGAGTAACCACGAATAATTAACTAAAATTATTCGCATTATTCTTATGTTATTCCTAATAGTAAACCAAAGTTTTAACATTCTACTACCAGTCATTCATCTAATGACAGATGAAGATGCGGGATAAATGTCAAAACTTCGATTTACTAATAGGAATAACACGAGAATAATGCGAAAAATTTTAGTTAACTTATTCATGGTTATTAGGTATTCAAAAAATGATTTTTGCCCATCACTTGGTAGCGTTCTAGAATTCATCCCTTTATTGCCTCGATGCAAAAAAGATTATGAGTAGCAGCACTTTTCAATATACATAGATATACTACATCACAGGATAATGTAATCTTTTTTGCACGGATGCAGTAAACGGTTAGATTCTAGAACGCTACCCTTGTTGCGATGTCGGATGCACCGTATTCATTGCCGTCCGAGTACCTCTGGCTCCAAACCAGTGGCGTACCAGAGGCCCCCGCGGTGCGGGGGGGCCTCCAAGGGGCCCCCAATTAGGGCCCCATGATTACTTCTGACCCGTGTATTTGACAAAATATAACATTTGAAAGAATGAAGATAAAGATGGAGAATGAAATAAATAAGTGTAATATTAAAGTAAAAAGAGCTGCTTTGTTCCTCCGTTAAATGTGGTAAATTGGCCATGCATTTTCCGTGGTATTAAATGAATATTAAGGCTGTCAAAAACAGAAATTCAGCTCTTTTCTTTTTTGGGAGAGAAACGGAATTTTACAGCTAAAACTGCGTGAAAAAACAACTCGAGAGCACTCAATTTTCAAAAAAATTCAGGAGAGGAGCCCCGAGCCCTAGATGGGGGGGGGGTCTATATAAACCCTCCATTCACTGTGTAAAAATGTAGGGGGCCCCCGACTGAAGGTTCGCGGGGGTCCCCCAAAGTTTCCGGTACGCCACTGCTCCAAACAGTCCCAGGCAAAACTGGTCACCAAAAAGATCACCTAAAATTGTATCAAAAGTCACCTAAATTAGTTAGGTGATATAACCAAGAATAATTCTGGTGATAAAACTTTGATTAGGTGACTTGCGCAATAATTTTTAGGTGATCTTTGGTGACCAGTTTTGCCTCTGATTCAATGTACCTCTCTTCCCCATAAGCGAATTTTGGAAAGGAAATTTAGGCTACAGTCAAATTAATGCGACCTTTTAACGATTATGAAATGAAAGTGATTTACTGAGCTATTGAGCAGATTTTGAAAGTATTTAACGTGTGCATCGTTATTTTTGCCGAATTTTACATGAGAATCAATGTGTCATGTATTGCTGTAACAAAAGTACGCAACAGACCCACTGCAATTTTTCTCGCTTTGACTCAGCTTGGTAATTCACTGAAAAAAAAGAAGAAAAAAATGGGTTTGACCAACTAATTATTAGTGAAATTTGCGCAAATTAATTTTTTCCCCCGTACTTACCCACAAAGTTGGGTACTCCAACCAATAGTTGGTAACTGGTACCAATTATATTGGGTAAGTGCAGCTAATAAAATTGGGTGTCATACCACTTTGAGTTGGTGGTACCCGGTGCCAATATATTAGTTTGAGTACCTAATTTATGGGTAAGAACAGCCAATAATTAACATATTGCGCGAATTTCACTCTAGTAATTAGTAGGACGAACCAATTCTTTTTTTTCAATGTTCACAAGCCAAACCGAGTCAAGGAGCATACCAAGTAAAGTCTCTGAAATGCAATTGTATTCGAATCTGAAAGGAGGTATCGACCACATCAGCGTCCGGAAAATTCGCGACTGCCCGAGGAAAGTTGGCAACGCAGCTTATGGAGAGTACTGCGAATGAAGCGCACGACAGTTAGTCATTTAAACTTGCACCGCTGATCGGGAATAATGGGCAATGGGTTGGCTATGATGGGCTATGGGTCTACACAAGGCATTCTTCCTGCTACGGTTCATTCCTCTCAATTCGAATATACGATCATGCTGATCGGTCCATAAATCCAACGTTGACGAACTTGGTCAAAATATCCCTGGTTCTCTACCCGGAGTCAACGGGAGATACTATTAATTTTTATATTATTGACAACTCTTTCGCCAAAGAACTCTAGTAAGTCACACCTATCTCCTTGCCATTTCGGTGTACAACACTAACCTCGTTTCTTTTCTTCTCTTTCATTTCGGGTCGGACACAATATAATGTTTGAGAAACGAATTCGAGACACCAATCGCGATTTGAATCTCAATAGCCATATGAGAATACCAATAATAATTGACCGTTTTAATTTTCGATGTGCACAGAGCCTGGGCTTCGGTTGAGTGGGTTTAACAACACTTCCAGTGGAGAAAGGGACAATCTGACAACGTTCCATTAAAACCCAGCTCACTCTCTCTACTCTACTCCTTCAGTTTAGTTTTTTATTGCCAGTCATTTTTTTTCTTTTTCCCGAGGGACAGTTTTTCTTTGATTGTTTTTATTTTAATTTATTAAGTATAGTAAGAGTAGTAGGAGCAGTATAAAGTGTAGTAGTTGTACACAATTAAATCTGAGAGATGCCGTGGCAACACCGGCCATTTCATCGTAATGTAGGTCTTAAATTAAATCGTAATAATTCTAAAGGGTAATTTTTTTTTAAATATTCCTCGAGGATTCGGTTTTGATGTATGATTTTTATCCATTTACTTATCTCTCTACATGGGTTCGTCTATTTATCTATCGGTATCTATCGATCTATCTATCGGTATCTATCGATCTATCTATCGATCTATCTATCGATATATCTATCTATCTATCTATCGATCTATCTATCGATCTATCTATCGATCTACATATCGATGTATCTATCGATCTGTCTATCGATCTATGTATCCATCAATACATCTATCGATCTCGCTATCGATTTCTACATCGATCCATAAATTGATCTATCTATCTATCTACTCATCAATATTCATTTATTTATTTCCATCTATTTCTAATTAATCATTTATGTTTGGCTCGTCACAAGTTTCTCTTTTAGAGCGAAGCCCATGCCAGTCTTTTTAATTTTTAAATAGGTTACTATATTTTCTTTTTGTTAAGTACACGGAAAAAAAAAGATTAGTGAAAATAACCATACGGATACCTGATTTTGGCACCTGCTAGATGTTATGGTAAACTTGACCAGAAGTATGGTACATTTACCGATACTTTGAGTAAATTCGACATGCAATCAGGTAACATCACCTAGTACCTAGTCAAAACATAGTATACTTCTGGTTAACATTACCATAACATCTAGCAGGTGCCAAAATCAGGTATTCGTATGGTTATTTTCACCATAGTTTTTTTTCCGTGTAGGTAATTATTATGATTGTAATTTTCCATTTGATTACTTTGCGCGGTTAGTTTTTATTTATCAAATTTAACTTTGTAATCTGTCCTTTTTTCTTTTTTAGGTGGGAAATAAATTAATAAATCAATATAAATTAAAAAATATCGAATTATTGAGGGTGCACTAAGCAGCAAACAACATTAAGTTCGATATTCTCCGTGGGTTTAAATGGACAAAACGCAACACAGCCGTAATGCGTTGCGGTAACTAAAGCTCCTCCTCATGGGGGGGGGGGGGGGGGGGGAGGCTGGCTGGCTGGCAGGAGAGGAAAATAGAAAAGAGGAAAGATGAGGAAAAGAAAATACGAAAGAAAACAAAGAAAGGGAAAATATTGGAGAAGAAGAACTGTAGATGGAACGCGGGTAAGTATACGCATATGGACGAAAAAAAGATTATCCCCTCACGCGCGTCAAGCATCATGGTTGGCATCGCCAAAAAAATTTTAAACTTTCGAATTCAGAAGTTTTGATACTTTGCTTGACTTTCGAGCTGTAGACTTACGACTAGAAATGTTAATATTTTGTATGTGTTGCGATGCGATCAGTCATAGAGGTACTTACACACTTGTCGGTTTCGTAAAAAAAATAAAAAATAAAAATCTTTTCAGGACAAGCTGTTTTCTGAGGGTGGGGAAAGAAAGATATATGTTGAAAATATACGGTAAAAAATGGGGGGGGGGAGGGGCGCAAATTCAATTTCGGAAGAGGGGCCGCCTGTAATTTCTTCTTCTGCTGTCATGAGTTCATTTGTATCGATATCGAATGACTGAAACCTGAAAATTAAGCTTGGAACTTGAATGCGTGACTGAAAATCAATTAAGATTATTTGAGGACATCCTTGTTTGGATAAAGATAATTGAAAAAAAAAGAGTCCAGTATAGAGGAAGTTTTTTGGTTATAGGCGAAATTAAACTTACCAATAGAAATGAAAAAAAGCACAGGTAACGCAACAGGATGAAGAAAAAATGTGACTTTAGAGACTGAAAATTAGCAGCTTCGGAAGTGCTCCGTAATTTCGTCTCGAGGAGCGTGCAATAAGAAATTAAATGTATGCGTTTTCAAGAGGTTATACACAGACGTTAACATATAAAGACTTAAAAACAAAAAAAATTAGTTTATATACTCATTTCAATCTGATCTCCTTCAATCTTTCCCCCCCCCTTCCCACCGCTTCCTTATATATAGAAGCAGCAATGATTTATATACACTATGCTTTTCTTATCGCACGAATCGGCTTCTAGTTTTTCTATCCAAAAATTTTCACCTGAGAATATCAAGGACTTGCGGAAATCTGATTCTAATCGAAACGCATCAATTCATGCGGATGCGGGCTTCAGTTCTCGCGACAGAGCTGCCGATGCCGTTCCGTGTATATTTAGTGGCATTTTTTCAAATCACCGATGAGTCCACTGGTTAAGAAAAGTTTACACTGTTCAGTGCAGTTCATGACTATAATGCACGAAAATACTTGCATCTGTAATCCTTTCTCAACCGGTGGAGTTGTCGATGACTTTGAAAAACTTGCGGATATTTTAGTTATTCAACGGTAACTGCACCGATTGAGAAAAGATTACAGATGCGAGTATTTTCACGCATTACAGTCATGAACTGAGCTGAACTGTTTAATCTTTTATCAACCAGTGGAATCATATCGGTATTTTGAAAAGTGTCATTTTAAATATACACGGACAGTAGAACTGGCTAGCTGTCTCACGATAAAAAGAAAGAAGTGTCTGATTTAATAACTCGGTCGATTGGCGCGGAAAAAAGTGGAATACAATAAACGCGTGCTTTGAACACAGTTGAGATTTTACTTTGCGAAAACAAAACTTGAGATCGATAACAAAATAATGTTCTTTTACACCTATACTCATCGTGTGATTTGGGAAAGAAAATGTAAATGAATCGCTAATTGCAGGTACCAAAGTCGTCACCACGAAACTAAATTTAACAGGAGGAACAGAAAAAACTATTTTGAAGTCAAATAGGTTGTTTTAATTTTTTTTTTTTTTTTTTTTAAAAAAATGTGTTTTTCATTTGCTCGGTGGTCTCACAAGAAAGAAACTACATATATATTTTGAAATTTTTGAAAAAAATGTATTTCACTCAAAGAGCTAGGTATAACAAAAGAGCGGATTTATGGGACTTATTTTGAAGACATCACGTAGGCAGCCACGGCCCATGATGGAATTCTCTTACGGACAGTTTACAAGGGATCAGTTTGTTTGCCTCGATAATTTCAACCTTGCACACAAAGTTGTGATAAACCCATTTGAAATGGTTTGGAATGAAGGTAAAAATGCTATACATATAATATGTAGAGTGACTGACTGGACACATCAGAAATTGATAAGACTGTTTCTTTTGAAAGGGTTTGCACAGTAAAGAAATTGACTCGTGATAGAGACAAGCAACATTTTCTCACGTAGGATAGTTACAGTAGAACTCTGTGTCCAAAAATCCACTCTAAAACACTTGCACTTTCATTCAAAGCAAATTTTTACTGAATTTAATTACAATTTATTTTATTTAAGGTTAAACAAAAATGATGCAAACAATCCAACATGTATTACATTGATCAATTGACTTGTTTGGCAGATAATGTTTTTCTGAACAACATTACTGGAGCGTTTTTTGATTCCATCATTGAAAGAATTTTTTACTCATCAATGGACGTTTTTAATTACTTTTACAGCTTAGAATCAATGCCTTGTGATCAATGACTTAGAAACTTCTTTTGAATGTTGTAGCCTAGAAAATTCGGTAATTTTTTCCCTTTTTTTTCAAATTAAATTTCTAGATATTATAGAGCCCGCGATAATTTCATACTAAGTTTCGAAAAATGCGGAAAATCAAAGTCTTACATTAAAGACGCAGAAGTAAAAAATGATTAATGAAGTAAAAAAAGAAAAGTCAGAAAAAGTCAAAATTCTCGCCTTGGGTGCCCCCTAAGTGTGTATAAATATTTCTTTACGGTGGATGGTGCGCACCGGTCACAAAAAAATCCCAATTTGAGCGTCTCAGGAGGGCTGTAATCGAGTAATCCTTCCGATTTTGGGGAGTACCTATCTATTTAATGTCTATGGGAAGGACAAGCTGAAACAGATCTGCGGGATGAAACAACTAAGAAGAAGATTTGTTTTATTGTTTCATACAAACTAGAATAACGTCAATAACACTAAATACTTTACAAAAACAAATTGAAATTGGATTTAATATTTTGTTTTTGGTCTAATTATCGACCGTTCCATCGACCGTTCCATCATTAGGGAAGCTTTGGTACCACTAAAATCATCGATCATATCATCATGGTCAAACATGGTTTGAAACCTTTCTGGGAAGAGGATAGCTGATCTAGTCCCTAATTGATACAAGTCTTTATATAACATGAGCTTCGACCCAATAGAGCGAGGATTCACGGTTGCAGTCGTGAAATAATGCTTATGCTCCCTTGTCGGTATCAGTCTGTCCTGAAATATGGCTATGAATTTGCGTTCGTCGGAATCAAGACGATAAATTCGTAACGGTAATTTTAATGCCAGAAAGCCACAGAAGAGCGTAAAACAAAGGAAAATTCCCAAGATATAGGGTAACTCATCCGCCGTGAGTCCTTTCAATTCTTTATCATCAAAATGGCCATAATTCATGGTGTTAAAAGTCTCGTCTGAAAAGAACAATTTATAACAACTAAAGATAAGCCCGCCACAGCCACCGATAAAGGCTGCGTAACCCAGTTTCACCCACCAAGTCCGTGGCAGAACATAAATGAGAATATACGAATCGGATAACCCGTCTTTAGCGTGGTAGTGGGAGAATCGTTCGAGGGCCAAACTTCCTGGGGTTAAAATAGTTCGTGCACTGAAGAGACCTAATTTTACGTTGCCAAGCAGTTTCTTGTGTCGATTTTGATTGGGGAACATCGGCGAGGCTCTACCGAAAACCAAGGCATTTCTATTGGTCACAGTCAATTCTCTTGAGGCGTGGTTTAAGCTCAATCTTCTATGACAGTAGGTGAAGACACATTTGAGGTTAAGACCTCTGGGTCCGAGGAAAAGAGTACACATTTCTGGAAATATAAAAATAATAAAATAAAATAATAAAATGAAATAATAAACTAAAAAATTAGGGTGAATCATTGCTTTGGTGATTACCCAAATATAATAATCCATCCACATGAACTTGTTCAGTCTTGAGTCCCTGTTGACTTCTGATTGGTCATGAGTTTTAGGCTCTGAGAGCGCCGCCATTGCATTGAATGCATTTTTGCACATTTGTTTACATACATTAATTGTTTTCAAACGAAGAGGTTCAACGGTATTTTACGGATAAAAAGTTAACCGTCGACAAATTTGTTCATTTTAATCATGATGTACCTCAAGAGTGTCGATAATGCCCAAAAGAATCAATAAAGGTGTAAATAATTATCGATCAACAAAGGCAGTGAAAGATTACACCTTTAGAAACTCTATGGCAATGTAATCTTTGCATTGGACCTAGGCCTGTGCGATGCAGCGATGGAAGTTTCAATGTTTTCCTGCCATCGAATGGTTTCGATACTAATGTTAATAATGCCAATCGATTCATCGAAACTTGCTATTTATCGATATTTTGACTAGAAATAGAACAAAGAATCATTTTTTTCTCTTAAACCATCTCAAAAGAATAAAAAAAGTATATCTTAATGTCCAGTGATTTCTTACTTTTGAATTTTTAAAATTTGTTTCGATGCATCGGTAATTCGGTATTGCATCGGTAAGTTTCGATGTTTCTAGGACATCGAACTTCGATACAAAAAAACTGGACATCGCACAGGCCTAATTGGACCTAGACACAACTGCCCTCAGAATGAAAATAAATGTGCAAAAACGCATCCAATGGCGGCGCCCATGGTTTCACTTGTCGTAACACTCTACATACATACAGGGACTCTAGTACAGTCGGAGGCAAACAGAATCTCAGACGGCTCTTGGAGGTAGAGGCTAGTCGCAATACCTATATCTAAATGACTTAAAAGATTGCAGGTGGCCTACCTGACCCAAAATTCAAGGAGTCGTTTAACATTCATTTTGTCCCTGACTGTACTTACGTATGAAGACCGTCAAGGCAGTATTTGGCAGTTTTTGTTGTTTCTGTAAGTTTTCTCGCAACATTTTACAGTAGAATCAATCATACCTGCATGTATAGCACAAAAGCGCAACAAACTTATTGCCACATTCGTGAAAAGACGAAATAAAAAATAATTCGAAATCATAAAACGAGAAGAATATCTACAAAGTGTCAGGTGTGCCAACCTCCTACCCTCCCACCCATTGAGTTATGACGCAAATATCATTTACACCGCAGGTAAAATAAAAATAAAAATATGTTAGTAAACAAACAAATAAAAGAAAAGTAAAAATAAAAATAATAAAAATAATAATGAAAAGAACGAACAGAAACTAATTTTGAACCAAATCCGAACATTTTCTCCATCTAGTCTAGGCTAGTAGGTATACTTATCTAATGTAAAAACAATTACATCATTTCCTTGTTGAATACCTATACCATTTATAAATGTATACATCCTATTTCGGAGCAGAACGATATCTAATAAACCTTAGAAAAAAAAATTGTCTTCTGTTTTCCCCTTTTTTTTCTTCTTGAAAAATAAAAATATTGGAACACGCGTCAATTTACTTGAAAGACTGAGACAAAAAAAAAATAAATGTCAAGCTTTGCAAATAATAGAGTTGATAGTAAAAAACAATACAAAACAAAACTAATAATAAAACATCGACAAAAACGATCACCTATAATCATCATTCAATCATTGACTCCGTCCGATGTCCGATGATTCGAACGTCCCTAATTGCCCCGCAGCGCAGGCTAGTCTGTCAATGGCTAAAGGCTATAGCGGAGCGTGTTTAACCTTTGGAGGAAACACGTTACGTGATTGCGTGCTTTTTCATTAATTCATTCAGCACTTTGAACATAGTCGCTTCGTTTAAACCATTAGCCTTGTTCATGCGAGAGATCTCAACCCGGGTTCACGAACCTGGGTTGGGCTTGGGCCTAACCTAAGTTGAGATGCCCGTACAAACACTTCGGTTTTTGTCCAGTTCGGGTTCGACTCAACCTCGTTTCAAACCCGAGTTGAGTCGGCGAACTCGGGTTTATTTTGCGCATAAACACCGCGGAGTTCCGAACTAAGCCTGTGCGGTGCGTTGTTCGATACATCGATCGAAGTTTCGATCTTTTCCTGCCATCGAATGGCTCCGGGGCCGGGTGCAGGGGTGCTATTGTTGATGCCAATCGATGCATCGAAACTCGTTATTTATCGATATTTCGACTAAAAACAGACCTAAGCAGGCGAATTTTCGCGACGAATATATTCGACAACAACATTGCCAACCTACGTATGACAACAGTGAATGACACGAAACTGGATCGTGTTTGTCGAACTTTTTCGGTGTTTTCAGTCATCGATAGCATCAATTCGATTTTGAATTCAAGTCCGGAGGTGAATTCGAAATCGAATTGATGCCATCGATGCCCCGAAAACACATCTAAAAACACAATTGAGTTTCTTCGAATATGTAGTTAGGTTGGTATTGTTTATGATATTCGATCGCGAAAATTCGCCTAGAGTCATTTTTCCCGCTTTAACCATCTCGAAAGCATAAAATAGTATCATGATCTTCAGTGATTTCTCATAAAATTAGTTTCGATGCATCGATAACATTTCGATGTTCATTGGACATCGAACTTCGATGTACAAAACTGAACATCGCACACAGGCTTATTCCGAACTCGGGCATAGATGTCACCACACGCGCGTTTTATGCGGCGTACATACCGCACCGAGCATCGCCATCACTTTCATCAAAAATGTGAACAAACACAGATAAGAAGAAGAAGAAAATCCCTCTAACTCGAGTTCAAATGTACGGGTGTTTATGCACCAACCCGGGTTGAAAACCAACTCGCGGGTTGACACAACCGGGATTGAGATCTCTCGCATGGGTGACATCGACATCGATGCCGCGTCAACCCAAGCTCGGAACTCCGCGGTGTGTGTTCAGGCGCAAAATCTACCCGAGTTTGCCAACTCAACTCGGATTTGAAACGGGGTTGCGATTCGAACCCAAACCGAGCAAAAACCGAAGTACGTGTTTACCTATGCGGGCATCTCAACTCAGGTTAGGCCCAACCCGGGTTTAGATCTCTCGCATAAACTAGGCTAATGGTTTAAAATCGAAATTTTATCGATACATCGGAACAAATTTTAACAAGTCAAAACCGAGAAATCACGGGCAATCATGATACTAGTTTATGCTTTTGAGATATTTAAGAGGAAAAAATAACTTTTAGGTCTGTTTTTTGTCGAAATATCGATAAATAACGAAGTTCGATGCATCGATTGATATCAACATTAGCATCGAATCCATTCGATAGCAGGAAAACATCGAAACTTCGATCGATGCATCGAACATCGCACAGGCCTAGTTCGAACCATAATCGGACAGAGCTAATGACTGAATGATCAGAAGCCTTTTACCCTTATATGAGAAGTTTATTATCAGGTTCAGGTGAAGATCTGAGGTTCGGAACTTTTCGGCGGACACCAAACGTCGAAGTCAACAAAACCATTTCTATAGCCAATCAGGAGCGTTGTTTATTGCTCTCTCTCGCCGTTGAGTTAATTTTTTCGCCCCTGCACCTCACGGAATGGGTACAAATTCTGACGTTTAAGTATACACAGCATCAGTGTCATCCATCGTTGCCGAACAAACAGTTCCGGTGCACACGGTTGGTTTCAACGAAAGTTAAATAAAAAATCGGTGGACCTCTCGGATCTTTTCGGGAGCTTAAATTAGGGTATGAATGGAGTCATTTAAGGCCAAAATGGAAATATGTTCCTCGAGCTCCCCAAAACAAAATTGATTTTTAAGTTTTTTTTAAGGAAAATCCCGGCCAAAAAAAAAAAAAAAAAAAAAAAAAAAAAAAAAATCGGTATATTTTTTTCTGTTCGCAACCCCTATCTTGTAATACATCGTTTGAAAGGGCATAAAATTCTAAGACTTTTGACACAAACCGGAGGTCGATACCGATATACCGAAGATCGAAGTTAGATTTGGACCCATTTTCAAAAAAATCATTACTCCTCTTTGAGAAGTCGGATTTTAGAAAAACTGACAAAAATGAAGACCCTATGAAGACCCCTGTGAGACCCTATAATACTCTAAATTGGAAACTTTTTTCAGAAAAAAATTTGCAATTTTAACAAAATTTGAGTCAAAATTTGGTTTTAGAGCCCCCAAATATTTTCAACGTTCTTGCCCCCACCGCCAGGAGGGCTATCTGAAAGATTCCGAGGGACAATCCCCATCGAGCGATACATCGATCAAAAAGGGCGTAACAAACGGAGCATTTCGTCGCAAACTCGAAATCGATATCGTTTTTCGCATTCGAGATATCGATTGTCGAAGGTCAATTTACTCTAAACATCAGCAAACCTTAAAAAAAAAAAAAAAAAAAAAAAAAAAAAAAAAATGCTATTTTAGATCGATGGGGGTCGTCCCTTGGAATCTTTTAGATAGCCCCCTTGTGAAGGAGGCGGGGGGCAAGAACTTTGAAAATGTTTGGGGGCTGTAAAACCAAATTTCTACTAAAAATTTGTTAAAATTGCATTTTTTCTAAATAAGGCTCTTGGTTTTTTAAAATCCGACTTCTCAAAGAGAAATAATGATTTTTTTTTTTTTGAAAATGGGTCCAACTCGAACTTCGACCTTCGATATATCGAAAACGAAAAACGATATCGACCTCTGGTTTGCGACAGGTCTTAGCATGTTATGCTTTTCAAACGAATTATCACAAGATAGGGGTTGTGAAAAGAAAAAAAATTGCCGATTTTTGTTTTTTGTTTTTTTTTTTTTTTGCTGGGATTTTCCTAAAAAACTTAAAAATCAATTTATTTTTCGAGGAGCTCGAGGAACATATTTCCATTTTGGTCTTAAATGACTCCATTCATACCTTACTTTAAGCTCCCGAAAAGATCCAAGAGGTCATCCGATTTTTTATTTAACTTTCGTTGAAGCCAACCATGGGTGAGATGATAAAATGCACGACCGTTGGTTCGGCTGAAAATCTTCACCATAATAACCTGAGAATAGAATTCGCTTTATTATGGGTGACGTCGTGCCTTGCGAAAGAATCCCGATAGAAACACTCTGATGTCTGCGATGAAGAGCCAAAAGCGCACCTTAGAATTAAGGTGATAGGATTGAGATCTTCAAATAATTTTCAATTTTTTTCGACCCGGGCCCGGAACAAAGACATGGGGAAGAACATTGTTTAAAAGTCTCAATCCAAACTCTTTCTAACAATAAGATGCCCTTTTTTGTCTGAGGTCAGTGAATCCTGCGTTTTACGGGCGCCATGCTTGTATTTAGAAGAGAGTTTTAGCAACTTTAAGGACGCGAAACGTGATATCGACAACAATTAACAAACGATTTGATTTAATGCTTGAATAAGCTGTGGCAAAAGTTCACAACAGACCCTTACAATTGGAATAAATAAATATAAATATAAAAAAAAGTGGCAGAATGATCTTCCTCGGAAATTTCACTTGTGAAATCGGTCGGTTTTTCCTAAATGATACCGGTCTCCCTCGGAGTTGACATGAGACGAGTTTGGCAGTAAAACCATGATCGCGAGCCTCAGCCACGCATGAAAGCGAGGCAGAGCTGCCGATTTGCGTAGATTAAATGACATTTTGAATTTCACCGAAGATTCCACCGGTTGAGAAAAGATTACATAGTTCAGTTCAATGTATGACTGTAATGCACGAAAATACTCTGATCTGTAATCTTTTCTCAATCGGCGGAAACGCCGTTAATTAATTAAAATATACCGGTTGAGAAAAGATAAAAGACGCTAGTATTTTCGTGCATTACAGTCATACACTGAACTAAACTCTGTAATCTTTTCTCAACCGGTGGAATCTTCGGTGAATTTCAAAATGCCATTAAATCAAATTATTAAATCAAAACGCAAATCGGCAGCTCTGAAGCGAGGTTGAAGCAAGAAAGCGCTCATTGTGCTGAAAATCTTTGCGGCAAACGGCAATCAATCAAGCGTTCTCTTCAGTCCAGGGAAAAGAAAGACAGAAAAAAAAAATCTACGCAAGTTTGATTAAAATACGGAACTGGATCTAATCATTCCACGAAGATCGTGCGGCGATCCTGAGTTCGTATTTTTTTAAAGCGTATCGCAAAGCGTAAGTTTTCAGTGTTTTCGCTTTCATTCGCGTATAACACACGATGATACCGAGTTCAATATAATGAAGCATATTTGCACTCAAACTTGTGTGACTTAACACAATTTTAAACATTCACTCATTTTTTTTTTTTAGAAAAGTACACACGAGTGAAAAATGTTCCAAAACACCGGTAGTTTCACGCTTTCATGAACCCGAGACGGCCGAGACTTTTTCCGCGCGGGACTTTCGAAAAATAAAATCGTCAAACGTACTTTCTTACTATCATTTTTTCTTTTTTCTTCTTTAGGTGCCGTCTTACAATTCAATTTTTGAAATTTCCAGCCGACCCGAAATTTCGTGTGATTTTTTGCTCCTTGCGATCCCACAAACAACGTTTAATTGCCGTGTGTGTCCTCCACTATTTAAAATGACCGTCATTTTCGAAAGATTGTCGGTACCTTCCCGAAATTTGTGGCCGAAAATTCACTAGACAAATTATCTAACATAATTCTAGAATTACCTCACGTTTCACGCTTCCAGATCGGGAATCTTTCACACCCCTGAAATTTTACAGATTTCTACTCCAATGCAGCCGGTGCGGTGTAAGTACATCGGTTTACCCAGGGCCGGACTGGGAAAATTTGGCCCGGGGTGCTGATATCCCAAATGGCCCAGGTACCCGAGAGGGGCAGTTCAAGGACACACACCCCTTACTGCGGGGGGTCGGGGGGCCCTCCCCTGGCAGTTTTTTGGACATTTCCCCCTCTCAAAACGAAAATTAGTGCATTTCACAGCAGAAGTAACTTTGCTTATTCTGCCGTCCCCCCCCCCCCCCCCCCCATAGATACAAATTAAAAGACACGAGCGGGGGGGGGCTAGTGAAATGCTACACCTTTGACATTTATGGTTGATTTGTGGTAGATTTATTCGGTTATTTTTGCTGAAGCTGGGCTTTGAGCAGTGGCGTAAACTTGGGATTTTTATGGGGGGAGGGCAAACTAACTTTTGAGAGATACACTATGGGGGTCTGGGGGGACATCTCCCAGTAAGAGGGGGGTTCGGGGGTCCTCCCCCGGCAAAATTTGAAAATTCAGGCTCTCTCAGACGTTATTTTAAGCAATTTTATAGCATAAAAACGCCACTAAATTTAAACAAATTAAAAATAGATTTTAAGTTTATTTTCTTCATTTCTCAGGTAAAAAGGGAATTTTTCAGTTTAGACTTTCAGCTTATTGACGAAGCCGATATTTTTAGGCTTTGGGAAACTGTTCCTCACAGTTAGAAGTCTTCTAAAAAGTTAAAACTGCATAGTAAGTAAATGTAATGTTCCGCTCAGTGGCGTTAAATTTGAGATTCTTTTTGAGGGGAGGGGGTAGCAAATAGTCCGATACTTTGGGGAATTCGGGGAGGGGGGGGCACTTTCCAGTGATAGGGGGTCTGAGGGTATTCCCCCGGAAAAATTTGAACATTTGGGTTCTCTCAGACTATATTTTAAGAAATTGAATCTTTCAAAAATAACCAACCGACGGAACAGAAGTTAGTGGACTCTATAAATATTTTCTTTATTTCATTGACAACAGAGAATTTTCCACTTTAGATTCACTTTAGGCGCAGTTTCAGGGTAAAATCGAACCACTTATTCTTGCCATTTTTTGCTTCTCGGTTCCTGTAATTATTCCTTTCTTTCTTTATTTGTTTGTATTATTCCGTCTTTTCTTTTCTCCCTCCCTCTTTTTCCCTCCTCTTTTTCATCAAATTATTGGGGGGGGGGGGAATGATACTTGGCCCCCCATCCTCAAATATTGGAGGAGCAAAAAGGCCATCCCCCTCCCAAGATTACGCCACTGGCTATGCGCCTTCATTTTAATTAGTATTTAATAATTTAACAAACGTAACTATTTTTTGCGGTCAAGTTAAACGATAAGCTACTTTGCCATTTTTTCTCCTTTTTATCTTCATTTCTGTGTAGCAATTTGGCCCGTGGTGCGATCGCACCCCCAGCACCCCGGCCAGTCCGGCCCTGGGTTTACCGGAGATGTGATTTCATTTTTGACAGGTAAGCACGTATTTGACGAAATCATTTTCATAGTTTTCGGTGAGGAACGTTGGAGAAACGATTGGTCTATCGCCTAAATGTAAAACTTGCCTTCCATTCTACATACAAGGAATCTCAGTTTTACACCCCCCCCCCCCCCCCCGGGTACAATAATCCCCAGGCGGCAATGAAAGAATACTCGCGCTTGGTAGAAGATTGAGAAGTAAATTTTTCAAAAGTTGCCGGGGGAAGGCCCCCAAACTTCTAGCTCCCGAGACGATTATTCCATGCCCCTACAATCCTTAGAGGGGGGGAGGAAGCAAAAACTTATGAGAATAATTAATTGTAAGTCAGCAACTTAAAATTACTTCAGTAAACATGCCTTGGGTAAATCCTTAATCATCTTCGAATGAGTCACGTGTTTAACAAGAGACACTGAAAGGAGGAACTCACTTAAATGGTTAAATACTCTTTCAGGGTCGTAACTACCATAGGGCCGTCATGGCAATACCTAGGGGCTCTCTTGCCTTGGATACTTCTTCTAGAAGATCAGGAAACTATTTCTAACTTAAATGGTTGCGCCTTCATTTTTAAAGGTAGCCTAAAATGTTGCAGTCTTGTACGAATAGTTAAATACTTTCCAACACACATCTAATCTTATCCGATTCAAATACTTCCCCCAAAAGTTCCCGTAGATTGACTGATGGACAGTGTGTCTTGCTTTCATGGGTGCGCCTTCAACTTTTTCAGTGGACTACAGTACACCACCGCACAAATAGTCAATTACCTATCAACACACAACTGACACTGACGGTACCCAATTTAAATACTCCTTTTGAAAGTTCCCCCCAATTTGACTGATGGAAACCGTACCTATACTACTTTTATCGATGCGCCTTCATTTTCTAAAGTAGACTGAAACAACACAAACAAGTTTGAATAGTGAACTACTTTTCAACACACAGCTACTGCTATCCGATTCAAATACTTCTTCCGATAATTCTCGCAGTTTGACCTAAAGACACCGTGTCTCATAGTCATAATATGAGAACTAAACAAACAAAATAAAAAACAAAAAACCATAGAAAACCACACTCATAAAAAAGACTATTGGATCAATAATTACAGAGGCAATCTGGATCCCGCAAAAAGGCAGGTCAGGGCATCAACTAATAAAGTTTATCTTCCACATACGGTTTATATAGCACTTTTGAGCATGGAGTCATTATAATATTTAAGAGAAGAGGGACGAAAGTGAAGGCTTCTCTCCATTCCTGGGTGGGGGGGGGGGGGGGGAGTGCCTTCACACACTCTATTGCTATCAGTTCAAGGAATACGCCCCGGTCCGAATTTTGGAACCAGTCAGCCTCTGGTCTAGGGGGGCAGGAGCCCCCCTAGACATTAACATTATTAGACATTATTTTTATTCCCTGATAAGAGGAAATTCCTCACGTTTTCTGACCGGTTCTGACAAATTTAGGACCTTGCAAATGTCACTTCACAAGAATTAGTAGGTACATGACAGATTGGCTTGTTCACTGCACAGTGCGCAAGTTTGTGTTTCTACACACTGACTTAGATGCGCAGAGACGCAGATGAACTTAAGGTGCAGAAAGCCGGGCGAGCTCTCTGTCATCTGCCATTTTTCATGAAACGAGCTCTTCCACTACATTCAGATGGAATACAACCCCCCCCCCTTTTTTAGAAATTTTTTCAGCTACACCACTGAATATCGTTTTGACTCAATTTAACATTATCAGTATCCAGGTTGAGAATATAGTCCCTAGATAATTCTATGGGAAAAACGGACACAAGTTCTTTGAGTTCTGATTGCTTTGCTGGTTTTTTTTCACAAGAGACAAAAAGGAATTAAAGAAATTGAAGGCTCCACACACAGGAGTCAATGAGTAAAAAGAGGAGAGGGGGTGCGGATGGTGACAAATCCGCCAGTCCCTGTCAAAATTAACATACAAATTTGTTCATGCTGTTGACTCCTTCCGAATGCATAAAGCGTTGTGTTCGTACTCTCAATAGCATTATCCATCAAGGAACTCTAGTTGACAAACCTCTCAAGAACACGACTTTCACGTCAATGAAGTAAAACAGGCTATATGAGGTCTTATACTTGAAAGAAAACTACTGCCATCAGCGATATACTTAAATTAAAGCAAATCAAATCAAAGGTAATCACCTGTTTCTTGCTATCAGAACGATTAGATCAATACTGCTCTCTGGAGCTCAGAACAGAATGGTGCAACTTTGAGTACAGGAACATGATACAAGCTTCAGCAGGAAAACACAAGCAGATCCATGAAAGTCATCACACACAAAAGATACATAAATTGCTTCTAGACTGGATCTGTGACAAAATGTTTTAACAAAACACTACAAACCACACAAAGGCTTGATTATCAAATATCAAGGAACTTGAAGGGAGCTAAGAGGAATGGAAGTGATCCAAAATTGACGATGAAATTTGAGTTGTGAGAGCTATGATGAACTAGAAATAACACATCAGGAATTGAACTAAAAACCGGGATTGGGAAGGATTTTTCACGTGAAGCAAGATCCATATGCTACGGACCTTGACGTGAAGAAATATTATATACTTATGAATTTCTTTGGATTTAAGTACCGACAAAACCAGACAAAACACAGTATCAAATAACCTAACATTCGGGCCATTCGGCCGAGGCTGTTTTGTTTACTGAAAAACACCGACCCCCGTTCACTCATCGATGATTCAGCAGATGAAGAAGAAGAAGAAGCAGTTTTATTATCAGCTGTTTACCAAAACAGAAAAAAACAAAACAAAACAAAAGTCTTGTGATCTTTATCGTTCTTTATTGGATTATTTTGATATCTGAATCAAGTCATGGGGTTTCTCTAAACACATTCTCAGTAATCATGGACGGTATCAGTAAATCTGCAACACAGTTTGAAGAAATGAAAAATGAATTCGAAAACTACGCATATATTCCAGAATTACCAGTCGAGGTAAGTTAACATTATCTAAATGATCATTTTACTGGCTTTCCCTTCGCGACCCTAGCTCTTAAAATCTTTATAATTATACACCCGTGTCTCACCCTGTGTTTTATCAGGACAAAGATATTCAAACTGCCGAAAACCCACGAAACCAGTCAATTTTAACTTTATTTCTAATGCTCCAGAACAGTCTTAGGTTCAATCAGTTGAAAGTTCATCTTACGAGGTGTTCGATGCAAGCTGAAATTATAACTGAATTCTGGGGTTGCCTAAGTTGGGGTTTGCAATAATTTGTGTTGTAATTAGAGCTGAAGCATTTTGAGTATCGGTTTTTGACAAGTTCTGGCGCCTGCTTCCGAATTGCATCAAAACGAATCGGTGAGCGGTTGATTAGCAGCGAGTCAAAATTCTGCGCTAAGCATCACTGCTCACCAATGCGCACTGATGCTAGTCGGATGCAGGCACTGCTACTTACTTGTCAGGTACTGATACTCAAAATGCATCTGTTCTAGATGGAGTATGTCATAGGCTATTGGGTGTTGTTTAACTTTGAGTTGGTTTTCTGACAGGAAGCCTTTTATCTTTTTATGTACCCACCTGAGGTTGATTCGTTATGGGCAACATTGTGTTGAGATGAAAGGGTCTCTATTGGAATGCCAATTTGAAGATAGACACCATCCGTGAGCGTAAAACATACTCAATCCCTTTATGATTTGTTTCTTCGCAATCAGCCCCCAGGCTGCTACTGAAGTGTAGAGTAGATAATTAGCTGTTCTAATTCAGAAAATATCAAACAGTTTTGTTTTAATTGGACAGAAGTTAGGTCCTGAAGAGATTGAATTACTTTGTAAATATTTCAGACCCCCCCCCCCCCCCCCCGCCAATAGGGGCTATTTGTCTCCCATTCGAACTTTCGCTAAGGTATTGTTACCTAATTGGAGGGTCAATTAATCAGCCGCAGGATGGATTTGTTTCTGTTGGTTAATATGGAGAGAGTCTCTGGAGCAGCTCTAATTCCAATAAATCGGGTTCTGAAGTTTGGTCCAAGTTGTTGAGTTACCACTTATCCTCACTATGCAACTCTGTTCTAATCCTCCTTATTATTTTTCAGGTCATTACTCATATCATGACATTTTTACCGTACTCTGACCGGAAATGTGCTGGTCTTGTCAATCATCTTTGGCAGGAAGCATCTTTGGACCCTTGCTTTGTGAAACGAGAGATGGTTGTTTTCAATCATGTCACTCTTCAAGACAACGCTCCTCCGCTGTCGATAATCAGGAATAGTTCAAGACTGTATCACCATTTTGTATTTTTAGATTTAGAAATAGGCGCAAAAATGATCAGTTTTTGGGAAGAAATGGGCCCTCAAATCCAATCGTTAGTCATTAATCGATGTGATATCATTGAAAGGCATTTTGTGAATATTTTAATGTCCTGTCAAAACCTAGAAACTCTGGAACTGGAATGCTGCAGCGAGCTGTTGATGTCTGGAAGACTCCTGGATGATGCTGCAACCTTGAATATCCTATCGCATACTTTGACCAAAGTGAAAAACCTAAAAATTGTGACCAACCGGTACCTTTCTGATAGATTGTTCAATCGGTTCATCTCTATCACTCCGAATGTTGAAATGTTATCTCTCGCTCTGTGCCCAATTTCATTTCATGCTGCATTGTATAAAAGATTTTATCCAGGCCATTCTATGATGGAAGAGAAAGAAGTATCCTCTGAAAATGTTTTAACGTTTTGCAATGTTCTTAGATGTTTAAATAAAAGAGCAAAATCAATAAAAAGTCTTGATCTAACGTGTACATTAATTGATAGCACAGCATTGACTGAAGTTGCAGGTGTTCCGGATCTTAAATTAGAAAGTGTTTCTTTGGTGACTTGTGATCAACTTAGTAACGCTGGTATATTATCGCTAACTCAGCACCAGAAAAATCTTCGGATATTGGACCTGAGTAGTTGCTCGCGGATTACGGATCAGGCTCTAATTAGCATTTGTGATTCATTGAAATTACTATCTGAACTCAGCGTTCGCAATTGTCGAGCGATAACTGATCTCGGGGTGTGCAACTTTTGGAAATTGATGTCCTTGGAAAAATTGGATTTCTCTCAATGCGAATCGGTCACTTCAAAAGGTATCCAAGATGGTCTGTGTCAAAGAAAAAATACGACCTTGAAAAGCTTGAAACTTGCATCGTTGAACACAATTGATGACCGCACTGTTGCAAAATTATCTGAGTGTCTACCAAATTTGGTTCATCTCGATCTGAGTTATTGTTTCAATGCTGTCACTGATTTCTCTGTGCAAGCAATTTTCCAGCATCAAGTTTGGCTTCAAGTTTTAAAGTTGACTGGTTGCGATGATGTCAGCGATGTCGGACTCACAGGAATGTGCATGGAGAATTCTAATGAATTGTCGGAATTTGAAATGCTTGATGAAAATCCTCTGAGAATATCGCTTGGCAGCAGAGCAGAAGAAGAGATTATGAAGGATGCCAAACGGAAAAGAGCAGTGCAAAGGATGTGTGCATTACAAACTAATGAAGTCAAGTATTCGCTAGTTAGGTTACGAGGTATGTATTTATTAACATTCTAAGCTTTTAGATTGTGATTAAATTGTTTTTCTGCACATTTTTTTTTTTTTTTTTTTTTCATTTATTTAATTTACTATCAAAAAATTTACAAAGACGAATGAAAACAACATTGTGCACCACCCAAAAGCATTTCTTGAGAGGATGGGACAAAGTAAACAAACAAACAAACAAACAAACAAACAAACAAAAGGACGAAACTTAAAATCTAATAATAATTCAAGTTAAAAAAAAAAAAAATATTCAAAAGTGCAATTATAATAATTATTTATTTTTATTTTGCAATCGAGATCAGGTTTTTCGTATGAATGCGGCTCATAAAAATTGAATTATAAACTAAAAAAAACTTAGGTGTAAAAATGAAGTAAAACTTATTGAACAACGACGAAAGATAAATCTAATAATTATAACTAAACAACAACAACAAAATCTAATTACACAACAGAAGATAAAGAGAGAGAGAGAGAGAGAGAGAGAGAGAGAGAGAGAGAGAGAGAGAGAGAGAGAGAGAGAGAGAGAGAGAGAGAGAGAGAGAGAGAGAGAGAGGAGTAAAAGATAGAAATTAATCATAGGGGCTGATTTCAACTTACACTGACCTTTAAAGCCTTGTTTTTTAAAATGGTTGGACAGTAATTCTTAAAAGGTTTGCTCGAAGTGGAAGAAAAGAGGGGGAAGCAACTTTCTCAATTAAGAAACTCTTATTGCGACATTGAGGAGTGAATAGTAAATATTTCCAAGTTTTTCAGTTGAAAACTGTCTCCTTTACTTACATTGCACATCAAATGTGTGTTTTTCGATGTCAGGAAAAATTTGAAGCATGAAAGAAGAAGTGGGTCATGTGACAGCTTTAGTATTTACAACTAAATGGAAATCTATTGAAAATTTGCTTTTGGTCCTTAGTTCTTTTTTCATTTCTGGTTTTCGTGTTTCTATATCCCCAAAAAAAAAAAATTATAACTGTCAAAATATTCGAAGGAAGTTGAAAGCTTACAATGAGGCTCTTGCTAACTTTTACCCTGTGTGATTAAATAGTTTTTTCAAACATAAAAATCAGTGAAAATTACGATGAGCTTTTTAAAAAATTACGAAACTCACCCACAGACTCTCAAAATGACTTTAAAGTTTAAGGCGTAAAAGCGGAGCTACGCAGATACTATGAGTGATTTCTGCCTAATTAGAGACTTTCCTTCGTGTGCGTCTGTAGAAAAAAAAGAGACAAATTTGATAGGAATCTCCCATGATATCTGCATAGCTCTGCCATCTTTGCTCTCAAATGGCAGAGCTACTGGTGTCATGGGGGTTTCCAGTCTAATTTGTCACTCTCTCTAAAGAAACACTCAAAGGAAAGTCTCAAATTAGATAGGAACCTCCCATGGTTTCTGCGTAGCTCCACTTTTACGCCTTAAGCTTTAAAGTCATTTTGTGCGTCTGAGAGTGAGTTTCGTAATTTTTTACTGCGTTTTTTGTAATTTTCGCTGGTTTTTATGCAAGAATGAACAGTTTAATCACGTGCAGCAAAAATTAGCAAGATCCGCATTCATCAGTTTATCTAACAATAATATATGTACTATGACTTTCAAAAGAAAGTACCTTTGTCAAAATTCTTATTGTTAATATTTTCCAGTTGTTTCTAATAGAAGTTTCGATCGTTCATGACTTACTCTGAAAGGGGCATTCTAATTAGTCTTGAAACACTTGAAAACCGCAAAATTGTTTAAACGTTGCAGAGATTTAAAAGAGTAAATATTTCAATGAGGGAACTTTCTTTTGAAGGTCATAGTACATGTGTTTACAGTGTTGAAGTTATTTTTTGTAGTTATAAAAGTCTTTATTTCTAAGATCAGCAATTTCAGGAAGCATCCCTCCAGAATTGTGAGGAAAGGATAACGTGAGATAGAAAATAAAATGATTGCATGTATTCTTGCTATTCATCTTCCTGAATAAAAAAATGTCTGTCTCACCTGCGGGAATGTGAAATTCTAATTTCATTAATTTACTGTTACTCTATGCGGTATGTTTGAAACTTGGCAGCATCAGTAGGAAAGTGCAATCAGAGAAAAACAAACAGTTTAGTGAACTGTGAGTGGTCTGGTTGCCCCCAACTTTTCCAATTTTGACTTGGTCTGAATGTCTAAGTGGCATTTGTCTTTTAAGATGAAATCCTTACGTGAAGTGACCTGCCTCAAGTGGAACCAAGTTCTTTGTTGTCTTTTGTCTATTTATCATATCATCCTAGGTGTTATAAACTGATTATTTTTATACCTGATTTATTTCTTTCTAGGTTTACGTGAATTAAACCTTAATGGTTGCAACAAGATTACCGATGTGAGCCTAGAATATGCCTTCAAGTTCCCTGAGCTTCAAATTTTAGATCTTAGTAAATGCCAGCAGGTATAATGATTTTTAGTTATTTTTTTGTTAAACTTTTATTTTAAGCTCATATTACTAGCTAATGCAAAAGTTTTGACAGTCAAAAATGCAAGGAGGGGCGCGGAGGGTTGCTTTGATTACATGAGGATTGGCTACTTATCTTGAATTCTTGGCTTCCAAACTTTTGCGTTTGAAAGTACAAAGGAGCTCTGATTATAGCAGTCTTCTAAGTTTTTGAGCAACTCTAAAGCTGCCGGTTTTTCCATATGGTGCAAAATCAGGCACCTAAAATGTACAATTTTTTATGGAAATTTCTCCCGATTATACGAGGCTAGTCCCGCTAGTCTGTGAAAAAAAATATACGCTAAAGTATGCGTATTGTGGAACATGTACATGTTTTCTACAAATTATGACTTATGATATGTTTTTTTGCCTTTAAAACCACATCTGAGAAAAGGGGAGGGAGGATTCAAACCAAAAATGTTGCCAAACGTGGCTATAATGTATGATGCAGACCAGATTTGTATAGGAAGTAAAAAATACGCAAGAGTGCGCAATTTTTCAGAAAGGTTCACATTTTATATTGAACTTTGCACTTTCTCTATCTACAATTTTGATAAAAAGACAAGATTTTTCGAAAATTGAAAAGTTCACAACAGTTCCGATTTGCCGAAGATACTAGTTATGGTACGAAATTGACCGCGAAAGATATAATTTAGTGTAACTATACACAAAATGGTAGCTCTGGTATAGTCTGACTCCTGCTTGAAACAAATCTGAGTGGTACTGTGTTGTTGAAGTGTTGTTCTCCAACTTTATATTCTTCTAGCGTCTTGTGCTGTGATCACGCACTTTAGCATTCTTTGTCATAATTGAACGTGCTCATTCAAAAATGTCCGAAGTCCATTTTTTTTTATATTTGACTTAAAGTTGAGTGTACGTCACTTTTAAGAAGAAGCTGCATCTGTATAAGTATTGATCAGACTTTTACAAGGAAAAAAAAAAAAAAAGAAAAAAATTGCATTACAGGTATAATTTCAAATAATAATTAATTAATTACGCCTCCAACAACTCACTCACACAATAATTTTTGCTTTCTCGCCCTCCCCAAGGAGAGAAAGTATTGTCATCATGAAAAGTTTGGAGGTTGGGGTTTTTCCATTTCTTGGCATTGCATGTCCCCCTGAGCCCCAAAATAATGTTCCCAAAAAGAGTCTGTCCATCAGTCCGTCTGTGACACATCATAACTTCTAACCTATGAGTCCATTTGCTTTCAAATGTGGCATGGAGGGTTCTATCTGATAGTTCTAGAGGAGGTTTCTTTGGTTTTCCTTAAATTGAAGTTGAGAGTTGTTAGGGGGGTTTCACCCTTAAAATAGGGTAAAAGTTGAAATTTCTAAAAAAAATGGATCTAAGGATTTTTGTATTTGTCTTCTCAATATTAAGTTATTTTGGACTTTGGATGTTTTTGCATGAGTGCGTTTAAATGTATTATAGGTTCTCCCAAGAATGATTGGACTTGACAACTGTAGGTGTGAATGAAAACATCAGCTTCTTACTGCTCCTCAACCAATCAGGTTGCCCTATCTAAGGATGGAAGCTCATGAAAACCATAGAAGTATCAAATCCAATCTTTTCTGGGACAAGCTATAATAGTTTTAATTATTTACGTAAAAAATTCATCAATCCTCTGTGAAAAGAATGGATCTCGATTAGGGGGTTTTGAAACTAAAAACCATGTTTGAATTATTCCGTTTCTGATTCACCAGAATTTCAAGTAATGTTCAAGCACTTCCCCAGCACTAAACATGACGTTTGTCCATGTATCTAATACAATATATTGCAATTCAATATCTCTCGTGTGCCCTTTTTAGATTACACATCATGGATTGAAATTTGTTGGATTGCACAATCCAAGTCTTGAAGTTATCAACCTATGCGAGTGTTTCAATTTGACGGATAAAGGAGTCATTTTCTTAACGAAATCTCTTTGTCGATTGAAATCTCTAAATCTTAAGGTAAAGTTCAATGACTTTTGAAAAGGTGGAATATTTATGAGCTAAGCCCAAACACTCCCCCCCCCCCCCTCCTCCCTATAAATGAACTTTTTCAAGAATGTACGTTGAATGGTTACAAAATTACCATGAGTTGTTTACTTACTCAGGCAGCTTTTTGGGAAGAGGGGCTTGGAAGTGCTTAAGATGATTCCAGGGTCGATTAGTTCCAACCTTGGAACTAACACGTCGCGCTGCTCAAAAAGTCAACAGTTTTTGGCTGAAATTGACGAATTTATGCTAAAAACACAAATTTGAGAAATGCCAGCACCTGCGAGCATACTCCACGAAGATACCTTGATAGTTTCAAGCAGAAACACTCAAAAGTAAAGCTGGAATTTATGAAATACGAAAATTCCCGTAAGCCTCCATGAGTGCGAGTGAGGCAGTTAGACGTATTATCACTCGCACTCTCTCTCACTCACAAAGCTTATGACAAAATGAATTTCATAATTTATGGCTTTAATTCTAAACCAATTTTGCTGGTTATGGGCTTAAAAAATCCTTAAAAAAATTTTGCGGATGCTGACACTAAGGAATTTTGCGTTTTATCTATGGTTTCAGTTCAAAACGCCAAAAACACAACTTTTCTAAAAATTGACCAGTAGTGCTATCCATCGGATTGAAATTTGGAAAAGTTTCGCCTGGAATCACCTTAAGCCCCTTCTAATCTGATGAGGTGGCTTGAAATTTTCTTTTTTGTTTTAGCAAGAAATCAGTATACCTATTACCGTACTTCTGATAGGGATACTAATTTCAAACACTTGTACTACACATGTTTTAAGCATAATGACCTCCAAAAGCTGCCCTTGTTTACTTACATTATTCTATGCTTGCTTGGGAACTGCCAGAGATTGCAATTAATTCTTTCCCATTTGTTGTGACACATGTAATAATAATGATAATAATATTTATCATTCATCTGTAACTCATTTGCGCAAGGCTTAGCTGCAAATTTGTTAGAATTACAATTGTAACTGACAAGCAGGAGGATTCGAACTGAACTGTGGAACCAACCAAATTCTTTTTTCTAAATATTCTTCTAGCATCTAAAGACAGATTTTATTTAAAGTTTTTATGGAGGTTGCAGGAATCTTTATTTTGTATTGACTTTGTTTTTGTCATGATATTTCAGGGCTGTAAACAGCTAACAGACACAAGCATTGCTACAATTATCGATCATTGTAAAAATTTACAAAACCTCAACATCCGACAATGTAGTAAAATGACGACGGAGAATGTCAACCGCCTTTCATCGAGTATGCATTCTTTGCAGACCTTGTTTGTTTCTCCTCAAAGCACTTCCTCCTCAGAATTTCAGTGCCCAACGCCTCCACCAATACCTCCAGGTAGGCCCCAATGTTATCATGTATGGTATATTTTATATCGTTAAATCTCCTACCTGTGTCTGTAAAACTACTACTTTTTTTTATTCATGTCGATTAGGCATAAAAATGTCAATATTTCCCTGAAGTGGGCATCCTACGGTACGAACACCACCTTTAACCATTTAAACTTTGCATAGGAGATCACCATATTCTTTGAGCTAGGGAATTGAACAGGCTAGGTTTGGGCTCAGACTTTCCATTCAATATAGGAATGCTGATCGGTCAAGGGTCATTTTCTATGAAATGAGAAGGCTATTTATATCACTTCTTCAAATTTACTAATTTTAATTATTTTAAATTTTCCTCCTATAACCAGGTTTATACAACCATCCAAACAAATCAATACCAATATCTCTGTGGATAGTTCTGTTCATTTTGATAACTTTAAGTTGAAAATAATAATTATTGCGTTTGAATAATCTGGTATGACTTACATAGGTAATACATATCTCTGATCAGTTGCATTGCTCTGATTGACTAGGCCTCTGTGTATCAATTCTAATAAATCAACAAAAAAGGAATCAGTTGAAAAAACAAAATTTTAATCAAAGGCTTGCCATTTATGTTTCAGGAAAAAAATTATAGCAGTTAAAGCCTTGGCGAAGGAAAACGCGAAAACATCGAGAAAACAGTTGACAATAAAATCATGCCAATGAACAAACAGGAAGAAGTTTTTACCAGTTTTAACGAATCAAAGAATCCTGCATAGATCCTGTGTGAGGTACTTTCTTTTTCCGTTTTTGTATTCACAGTCCAATCGTTTGCTACAAAACATCTGCATAATTGGGGTAGGCAAAGCTTCAGAAATGCTTCGCAAAGTACAAAGCAGTAACCGCTTCTGATTTAGCTTTGTTTTTGAAGCATCGTGCTTTGCAAACACAAAGCAAGCGCCGAATTCAAAATTCCCGCTTTTTCACGCAGCGTGAAAACGAAATATGATCAGCACCGTTGGTGCGCTGTGGCTAGAGTTTCACGGTGTTATAAAACATACTGACATTCAGTATCATGAAAGTACCGGTTGGTAATTGGTAAATCGGCAAATACAGGAATACCGGAAAAATATTAGAAAATACTGAAATAACAGAAAAATACTGATGTACCTTAGAGTGCTGAAAAATTCCGAAAAATACCGAAATCAAATACTAATTACCAGTTAGCGGTTCAAATTAAAATTTTGAATGAATTTTATTTATAAGCGCGGGTTCGTCTCTATTTATCAGGCTGCAGATTTGCCTAGGATTCGAGAAGCAAGACCTGCTTTGCTTTGACCTTTGCTTCGTTTTAAAAAACCCCTGCTTTGCCCACCCCTACAGCATAATAAACAATAGTTTAGAACTTTACTACTATTAAATTTGAGTTTGTCATCCTGGTAAATGTTCTCATGGGCCAAAAAAAATATGATGAGCCGTTTTTGAGTTATTGAAGCTCAATGTTGAAGAAATAGCGATGTGATGTGACCAAACTTGACTGGGCCGAAGGCAAGGCATAGGTTACAGCGCTTTTTTTTGTCAACTCAAAGCATAAACAACTCAAAAACGGCTTGTGAAATTGTTTAGGGTCCTGAGAAATTTTGCTCTGAATGATTCAAAAAATGAACTAAATTTTCAAAATATTTGAATGCCTGCCCATTTCCGAAAGGTGTGTGCAGAGTCCTTTCCTAGTCATTATTCTTCGTTAAATTTACTGTCTGTAATTATATTACTTAAAAATGTTTCGAAATCCAGGTGCATTGCGTATCGTGTCAACTGATGACTCCACAAGTCTTTGCTCTAACGTTAGTCATGCAAAATTTTTGGGAAACGTTGGTTTCAACTTAATTTTTTCTCAAACCTATTTAGTGTGTTTACTAACTCAGAAAGTGTTGCCTAGTTATAATTCAGTTTACACTTAGTTTGAGATCATTTCAGATCATTGTTATCATTGGATCATCATTTGAATCATCATTCAATCATTGTTAATATTAATAATCATGCAACCATAATCATGACCATTCATAATCATAATAGTGTATCATTACAACGTTTATACATGCATGGACCATTGTCAATTCTCTTTGATTCGCTTGGTTCTTTCACAACGTCCCTCCCCTCTCAGGGGGATTTTTAGAATTCAACGGACTGGTAACCTGGTGGAATTCATCAGAAGTTGCTGATGATGTCATGATGAAGCTGATAAACTTCACCGGACTGATGAATTTCCGACCGGTTCGGGCAAAATGATCCTTACTGATACGCTGTAGTTATTATTATTTTCGAAAAGTGACCGACAGTGCTTTTAGGAGATCACCTGTTTACATTCAGGGACTGAAGAGGAATATGGTGCCGAGAAACCAAAAACGGACATGAGTAGTTTATACTAATATTGTGACCCAGTCACAAAATATGGTGACTACGTACCAAAAATTGTTGGTTACCGAAATTTTATTCCTCTAGTCATGCAGAAAGTGGGAGGAGCAAAATATTGCACGGCAATTAACAAATGTGCAATTGGTGACTGCGCAGTTAAAATACTTGTGACTTTATCCTGGAGATATGTCATTAGAAATGTGACCTGAGGGTTAGTAGCCAGAGGGCTGTGGTTATTTTTGAATTTAAATTGCCTTAAATGTGATTGGCTGGTGAACGATACCACGATTGTCACTTCGGAAGTAACTGGGTCACTAAAAAAATTTGCTTTGTGAGTTTTTGTCCATTGAGACGACATCATTTTTAAAATAACTCATTTTTAAGTTACCATATTAGAAGAAGAACGTCTTCTCCAGGGTTTTCTTTTCCTTTTCTTTGATTATAAGCTTATCTGTTAGACTAATTTTAGACTTTATCTAATTCTAACCAAAGTTATATTGGAACTTTTCACCAATTTTTAGTCACTTAAGGGTGATACACCTTCAAAATTCACAGTACGTTGCTGCCTAGTCAAATTTAGCTGATTACTGAACCACTTTCATTAAAACTGTCTCATCTTTTTTCTCTGAGATAAAGCATTAAGAGTTTACTTTTTCCTTTATCTGTTTATTTTTTATTTACTTTGCTTTGAAGGCAACTGATGCCGACAAAAATTATCCCATGAACAGTGAAACATCCATGTCTTGACTTAACCCTTACTGGTCCAATGTCGGATATATTCGACTCGTCCATTGCGTGGTGGGCTCTGGTGGACACTCAGGGAACTTGTTTCTCAATTGGTGGTGCGACCACGGCCGCGAATCTGCTGCGGCAGCCGGCCAGAAACGGCCGAGGACCGGTAAGGGTTAAGGAAGTAAGATGAGAATTTTAGTTTGATAGTTCAATTTGAGTATCTTTCTGGATGCTTCAAAATGTTATTTTGTGCAAATCGCTTACAAGGGTTTCAAAATTCAATGTATCCAGGGATGCAAAATGTGTCCTAGAATGCCGGAAGTTCACGCAATTTGCAGAAAGTTACTCCATCCTGCTTGTAATAATTGACAAAAAGTTTATTTTTAGTTAAATTACTTTCAAGGGGAGTGCACGAACCGAAGTCTCCAAATTCAGGATCGATAGTTCATTTGCCATTTTTTGAATGGGCCTTAGAAACAATAAATAAAATTGACTATAGCTGCCACTGGCTGCTTTAACCATCGATCGGCAGTGTGGTCTGCGCCTATGAGTCAAGGGGTCAGTGGTTCGGAACTCCTTTTGGCACTCGTATTTTTGCTCTGTATGTCTGCATTTGACATATTTATTCTCTACGTTCAAACTTTTGCGTTTAATTTAAATGGCACACATTTTCGAATTGGGCCGGTGAGAGGGAGGGGAAAAGAGGGGAGGGGGGAGAGAGGGGGATAGGAGAGAGATAGCATTATCAACATTAGAACGTTAAGAAAAAAGAAGACTAGCTGAAAAAACAATTGTAATTATGATTTTCCTGACTCACAAAATGTATGGAGCATCGGGAGTCTCTTCTCAGCATTTTCGGTGAATTTGACAGGCATGTAAGATTTTAAATTTTATGTTTTGTGTTTGAAAATGTGTGCTGTTTCAATGTTTAATTTTTGTATGGTTCTTATTTATAACATTAGTAGCAAAACTGTGCTAACGGCAAAATAGTCTGAACTTGGAGAAAGAATATATGTCAAATAGAAATGTACAACCCAAAAATACGAGAGCCGGTGTGAGTTTCGACTGACCTCTGGACTTGTTGACGCAGACATTGTCTCTTCGGCCATACTGCCGATCGATAGTCAGTGCTTACCATAGCAGCTATTCTAAGTCCTGTGCGCAGTCAATTTTTTCTCTGTTTCTAAGCTCCATTCACAAGTATGGCAAAACACAAGTAAAATAGTTTATTTGATGAAATTTTGAGGCACTGGGTTCGTGCACTCCTCTTGTTAGAGCTAAGCCAGCATGTAGGCATGGACTTCCTATTTAAGTATCTATCCATTTATTTAAATAAAACATTTTGGCTTTTTTGAATCTTCAAACTTTAGCGTCTGACCAACGCTAAAGGTCTCCAGAGGCTCTTCATCTATTTATTTATTTACCTATTTTCTATTTTTACCTGTTATTATTGCCCATGCTTTCGCATGAAAATGTTTTAAAAAGGCTAAGCTATCGTAAGGAAGATCAAAACGTAGAGAAATGTTTATTGTTGTCTTCTTTATTCATTATTATGTTCAAATTTTATTTTTAGATGTTATTATTCAGTTTCCTTTTCTTATCAGAGAATGAGTGTTTGTCTATTATGTACTTCTATCAATTAACTTCACTTGTACCTAGTCCTCCTTGCTTTCACTTTATCTGTTTTAGAGTAGTGTATGTACATTCAGGTACGAAAAGAATGTCAGACGACTCCTTAAGATAGGCCACCTGCAGCGCTTAAATTCATTGAGATAAGTAATAAGTATTGTTGGTGGCCTACTTCAAGGAGACGCCTGACACTCTTTTTGTCCCCAACTGTACTATGTCTTTCAAAAGAAAGTATCTCGGTGGAAATTTTTATTCTTTCATTTCTCGACCAACTTTAAAGAATTTTGCAGGTTTCAGGGTTTTCAGAGTTTATTAGAATTGGTACTTGAATGTATGCCTTAAAAAATCTAAAACTGTTTGGGAAGTATTGAAAAAAAATTCAAGGATGATTTCGATGAGAGGACTTTCTTTTGAAAGTCATTGTACTATCAAATGCAAAAAAATTTGGCAGTCAAGAATTTTCATAAAGCGCAGGAAGGGAGCATGAAATGTGGCAAAAAACCACAGATAGTCAAATTTTTGGGACAAGAGACTTCTGTTTACTTTTTCTAAGATGCAAGTTAATACATTTGAACAAATTTTCAACTGAAAGACAACATTCCGTGCATCCTTTGAGCTCGGTGAAAATTTTTGACTGCCAAAACTTTTGCGTTTGATAGTACCTATTTAGTATAAGTTTACTTTGCTTGTTAAATATTTGAACCGCCAGCTCAAATTAATAGGAGCTTACCCCAGTGGGCAGTGTTGCCGTTTGTGGGAGACATTATCCAAATTTTACTTTAAGTTAAATGGGAAATTCGGATAATATCAAAATGATGTTTACATATTTTAAGTTGTAAACAAAAGAAAAAGACAAAATCCAAAAACGTCAACACTTGCGTAATTTCTTTCTGGATTTTTTTTTACCCCAAAATGAGCAAAATTGGTTGAGGATTAAAGCCGTAAATTAAGACATTCATTTCGTCTTAAGCTTAGTGAGTGCGAGTGATACTATATCTACCTCACTCCCACTCATTGAGGCTTATGGGAATTTTCGTATTTCATAATACCCGGCTTTATTTTTGAGTATTTTAGCTGGAACTTTCAGGATATCTTCCTGAGGTATGTTTGCAGCTTCTGATGTTCTATAAATTTGTACTTTTGGCGTAAATTCATTAAATTCAGCCTTAAACTGTTGACTTTGTGAGCAGCGCCAGTGGGGTTATCCATTGGATTTAAATCTGGAAAATTTTTTCCTAGAATGACCTTAAATCATGCTTTAAATTCTGTTTTTCTGATAAGTTTAACTGACCTTTTTTCAAGGCAGCCACTTTTTTTGAAAAAATTTTCATGAAGAAACAAAATAAATAGAGTTGGTGGCGCAGCGTTATTTTTTGTCCGTTTAAACGCAGGATAAAAATGGCATTATTGGGTTTGCAGTGAAAAGTACCATCATGAAACATCAGCCTCAACTTTTTACACAGCCTCAGCTCTCTTTTTTTAGCCTCACTAATTTGTCATGAGACAATATATAATGGAGATCACCCACTATCTATCTTGCCCATGCTTGCGCGCGGCAGCAACTTTTTTTTCGGGGTCTCGACAAAACACCGGAAAAATTGACCATACTTTGACTGATAAGTAAAGGTGTTGAGATTTTTGCCTAATGAGACTAAAGCACTGAAGTTGCATCAGTCAACTTGTCGGATGGTGCTTCCTATGTTATTCCTGTTGAGTTCTGAAAAAAAAGTTAGCCACCGCACGTTCGGCTATATGGTGCGTGGTCTCTACTGTACTGTCTCTGAATTTGTCCCACATCTTCAGTAGCCTCAAAATATTTCCAAAGATATTATCCATCATCGTTTCCTGATGTTCTGCTTGTGACAATATTTGTTAAAATAAGGATCTAATTGTCAGAATGGTCAATCCATTAATTATTGTTCCACCAAAATATCAGAACACATCCTACCAATGGTTGCAAACGTTGTGTGTGATTTTTTCATTCTTATTTAATTCCACCGGGCGGGTTGTAAGTTTGGCTGCGCTGTTGTTGCTTATCCTAGAAAATGGATGTCCTTTTTTCCCCCCATTTTGATGCAGATTTTACTGTGGTGAGATCCCTCGTCAGTTCTCTGTGCCTTCTTATTAGATTAATTGTAAGTACTGTACTTGTGAAAATTATTGTTTTCCCCCTCAAAAAATGAGTAAAATAATTGCTGGAAGTGTTAAAATAATGTCAAGAAAAACTGGAGCTGGATAGTGTGGTTAAATTTTATGAACCCTCTCAGTATTTATTTATCATGTTCCAAGTACGTAGTATCATGAATTCTATTTTAATAACTTTCTGCCCTTCTTAGGCAACTATATTTTTCAAGATGCTGGTAAAAAAAAAAGAGAAAAAAATTGTGTAACTGTATTTCTGCGATGCAGTAACTTATTTCCTTTACATCTAATAACTGTATGTAATAATTTTATTTTTCTGACCTAACATTCAAAATTCAAATTTATCTATGCTTGGGTTTTATTTCTTAACTGTGGTAGTTGTTTTCTTTTCTCCTTTGTTAACTTTTAACTAGGTACTGTTGATTTCTAACTGGCTTTAATGCCTCCTTTAACTTTCTTTCTGTTGTAATGCCATTTCATTGCAACGTACGAAACAAAAGTAGGTACTTACTCTCTTAGTGTTCAAAGTTGTCTGCGTTGATATAATTTTATAAAATTTTAAGTTCACTATTAATTTTTTATCATTAATTTATTTATTTATTTATGTGTTTACTTAGTTATTTATTTATTTAAGTATCTATTCATTTATCCATTCATTTTACCTCTGTTCTCCTCTGACTCGGAATTATATTATCTCCTCATATTGTTCCCTGTGTTGCTTTCAGAGGAAAATAGTTACCCCTTTTATAATTTTGTTAGTCTCCTCAATATTTAAGTACCTACTAAATGAAGATTATTTTTGTGAATTTTTTCTGCATTTATTGCCGTGGAAGATTGTTATTATTGATTCGAAGAATTCTTTATCTGTGTACCAATTTCAGAGAATAAAATTTAATTTTATTTATTTTGGTGTATCTTTTTCATTCAATTCTTTTAATGGGTCTGTTGCACACTTCGGCTACAGCGTTTTTAAGTATCAATTCCTATGTAAAAAGCCGAGAAAATAACAATGGCAGCATCAGAAAACACTAAAATTCAGTATTATACTCACAAATTGCGAAAAACACTAGACACTATTCACCCCTGTATCTTTCCACCACGTGCACGATATTTTGCGAAATTAGCGCGGCACATTCAAATAATGACGGCCGACTGTCATCACAGCTGACTTCATAAACAAACAAACAGTAAACACTGATGGCGTCTGCTCGAATTCTTACGTTTCAATATCCTCAAAAGGTTGTGAAAGGTACGAAAACCGATATTTGTGTCGAAAACTTATCAAAATGAAACAATAACTCACAGGAGTTCCAAGGATGATTCCAACTTCGATCATCATGTTTGGAACTCCTGTGTGTTATTGTTTCATTTTGATAAGTTTTCGACACAAATATCGGTTTTCGTACCTTTCACAACCTTTTGAGGATATTGAAACGTAAGAATTCGAGCAGACGTCAGTTGAACGATACATGGCTTGAAAGGCCTTAAAAAATGCAAACAAATGGTACAAACCGCAAATCAATCCGCCTTTTCAATCAAAAGTTATGACCGATTGAAACTTAAAGTGCTCAATAAGGCCTATTTACGGCTGCTTAAATTTCAATCGGTCATAACTTTTGATTGAAAAGGCGGATTGATTTGCGGTTTGTACCATTTGTTTGCATTTTTTAAGGCCTTTCAAGCCATGTATCGTTCAACCTTGGGCTTCTTCCTAGGACTTACTTTTGAGCACCCATAATTTTCAAATGGCCGCCATTTTTAAAATAATGATTGTAGACGATTTTGGATTGCGCCATTGCACCATTTGCGCCATAATTATTCTACTCTTTGCGGGCTTTTGATCGATGTATCACAAGCCATACCTTGCCATTTGACTTTTTTTTACGTGGGGGGCCCAAAGGCCCACAAATTTTGGATTCTACCTGGGGGCCTTAATTTTTCAAATTTAGGTATTATGTGGCACATCAATCGAAAGGTCTTGATGTCTTCTTTCAGATGGTTTTTAGTTTTTTGAAAAATATTAAATGGTGTGGTCACAGTGGCCGATTGAAAATTTCCCCCCAAAAGGGCCCATAACCCCAAAATTTGGGGTTTTCTGGAAAAATTTATAGAACCAAAAATGTCGGCAATGAGTTGCTCTTTCAGAATCTGAACTTATTTTGGTACCTTTTATAGGCTTTTTTCCGCCAAAAATGGAAAAATGTGTTTCGAACCCCCCCAAAACCCCCCTGGGGGGCCTCGGGGGGCTTTGAAAATATTTTCATTGAATTCTTTGGGGTCAATTCCCTATCTGACTTTTTTGTTTCAGATCTCAACTCCCAGCCGTTTTCGAGAAAAAGTATCTAGACGGGTGGTCTGGGACACCCGGTATATATCAAAAACTATAAACGACATTGACCTGCGGTTTGCGTTAAAAGTTTTAGAATTTTATGCCCTTTCGAACAAGGTACCACAAGATGGGGTTGCCATTTGAAAATTTTGAGTTGGGGGGGGGGGGGGAAACCCGCCATTACGGGCGCCCCCCGGAATTTTTGGGTACGCCAAAAAGTAGTTCCTATAGCTTGTCCCAGAAAAGATTGGATTTGACTCTTCTATGGTTTTCATGAAATCATCAGCTTCTTACGGCTCCTAACCAATCAGGTTGCTCCATCTGCGGATGGAAGCTGATGTTTTCATTCAAAGCTACAGTTGTCAAGTCCATTCATTCTTGAGACAACCTATATTAAGTTATAAACACCCCCCAAGTTTGGTTTTTTTTATCTGCAGCCGTTCAAAAGTTATGAAGCCGTCCCGGGACTTTGGGACCACCCTGTATAATACCTGTATGCTGCTTATATCAAAGAATAGTATAGTATACTATACTATAGTATACAGGGTGTTAAGAAAAAAAGTTTCCACAGCGGTTTTTTCTAAAACGGCTGCTAATTTCGAAAAACGGCCAAACACGTGTCCATTAATATCGAAGGGGAGCCATTTTGGGGGGGTTATTTTTTTCGGCGCCCCCCTGGGAGGGGTTGACCCGCACTTTTCTTATGGGAGCCCTATTTTTTTATTTCAGTATCTGAAAAAGCATAAAAAAGGAACTTTTTGGCGCAAACTGAAGGTCGATATCGTTTTTCATTTTCGATAAATCGAAAGTCAAAGTTCGATATGGACCTATTTTGAAAAATCATTACTCCACTTTGAGATATTGGAATTTAAAAACTAGGGGTCTAAAGTACTCTAAACAGCAAGCTCTTTTTAGAAAAAAATACGGATTTGACTCAAATTTAGCCAAAAATAGGCTTTAGCGCCCCCGAAAATTGTTAACGTTTTTGCCCCCCAGGGGGGCCCATCAGAAAAATTCCTTGATACGACCCCTATCGAGTGATAAATCGATCGAAAGGGCATACCAAACTGAGCATTTTGGCGCAAACAGGAGGTCGATATCGTTTTCTACATTCGAGATATCGAATTTTGTAAATCTAACTTTGACATTCGATATCTCGAATGTGGAAAACGATATCGACCTCCGGTTTGCGCCAAAATGCTCAGTTTGGTATGCCCTTTCGATCGATTTATCACTCGATAGGGGTCGTATCAAGGAATTTTTCTGATGGGCCCCCCCTGGGGGGCAAAAACGTTAACAATTTTCGGGGGCGCTAAAGCCTATTTTTGGCTAAATTTGTGTCAAATTCGTATTTTTTTCTAAAAAGAGCTTGCTGTTTAGAGTACTTTAGACCCCTAGTTTTTAAATTCCAATATCTCAAAGTGGAGTAATGATTTTTCAAAATAGGTCCATATCGAACTTTGACCTTCGATGTATCGAAAACGAAAAACGATATCGACCTTTGGTTTGCGCCAAAAAGTTCCTTTTTTATGCTCTTTTAGATACTGAAATATAAAAATAGGGCTCCCATAAGAAAGTGGGGGTGACCCCCTCCTCCGTCCCTCCCAGGGGGATGCCGAAAAAAATAACCCCCCTAAATGGATCCCCCTCGATATTATAGGACACGTGATTTGCCGTTTTTCGAAATTAGCTGCCGTTTTCGAAAAAACCGCAGTGGAAACTTTTTTTCTTAAGGTGATTCCTCACCCGAAAGTTGGGAGATTTTCGCCCGATAGATAGCGTTACTAGTCGCTTTTTGGAAATTTGACTTTAAAGACTTATAGCTTTTTTCTGAGAACATTAATCAAAAGGGGCGTCCCCACAGGA